>JANTPM010000005.1:2554405-2567176 GCA_025434745.1 Erythroxylum divaricatum
GTCTGACCGGTCAAAAATTGGTCAATTGACCGATTTTGACCGGTTCAGACTGGGTCAATTCAATACCGATTTTGAGGAATAAACCAGACTGGACCACCGACCGGTCACCGGTCGGACCGCTCAAACCGACCAATCCGATCCGGGGTTTAAAAACAGAGATACCAAGTATATAGGAGTTCTTTCATTAATTTTGGTGGCTCTTCATGATATTCTTTAGCTGAAATGCACTGAGGGCCTTTTCCTTGAAAAGTGTCAAAAGTTACAATTTTTGGTCAACAATTTGCTCATTAGATTAACTAGTGGTTGCTTCTACAAGGGAAACAACCACAGGAAGAGTGGGAAGAAAGTTGCAAATTGTGTTGGCTTATCATCCTTTTAGCATGTTCAGTGGCCTTCTGAATCTGCTCAGTATGTTGCACCCTAGCTGCTGCTCTCCATTCTTCAGCTTTTCTATGCACTATTGCCATCCTCTTCATTAACTTCTCTTCCAGGTTTGATCTCATTTTCTCTATTTTCACCTGGAAACAAACATAAGTTTCAGAAAAGAAAAAAAATCACTCTGATAAAGCAGTGCTCGTGAGTGAGTTTGGATAAGTCTGCAAGAAGTGTGAAAATAAGGTGGCAACTAGCTGGTTCTTCCGTGACTTTGTTTAATTTAATGGTTTGGTTTGGTCATATTTTAATCAGCACGAAGCAAAGCACAAGTTTCTAAGCAATGGAGATAGCTAAGTTCAAGTAAATGTACCAATTCCCTACAAATATCTTAATTCTGGATCTTCACATGGTTCTCCCAAGTTGCAACAAAGAACTAGCAATATTTTATACTTGGTCATCATGACTCAGAGCTTTCTCCTTACTTGGAGGGGAAGCATGCAACTTGAGAATAATTATTGGATTATGGAAGCACTCTAACAGAGGCAGACCAGTCAAGAAGACAGCAGGAGAAACATGTCCAAGAACAGTGTGGGGCTCGAGGGCCACGAGGGTAACAATTCGATGCGATTCAATCCAAAACCTCCAGCTGTAGTCAAAAACTCCAGCTACGGAAGGTTTATTGTAAGTTCGTAAATGCCAGCAAGAATAGGAGGACTATTCAACTCATTATCATGCCTAATTGCAATTGGTCAAGGATCATGGTTCATCAGCTTGAGAACATTGACCGACAGGACTTGGAACAAATAATCAGAAGTACCTCAAGCTTTCTGGATTCAGCTTCTGCTTGTGCGCTTTGAAGGTTGACCCAAGCTTGGATTTTGGCTTCTTCTCTCTGATACCTGCAATACAATTGGCAAATGATTTAGTTTCATGATATGTGAGAATGATGAAAACTTCTGCAACTTTCATAGCCTTACATTACCTAAGACAATACTTGGTCTTCTCCTCATCTTCCCATGCGGCAGCCCTTGAATCCGAAATACTTTTCCGGGATGCAATGCCCGTTTCAAAATGTCGTAAGCTTTTTGATATATCCTCTTCCTCCTCTTCCCTTGAGCTCCAATTTGATGTAAGGGAGTCATACTGAGATCCTATCTGTAGCTTAGCCAAATGACAATCTTGCAGCTTGGAGATGTCAATTGTGTTGCAAGTGCTGCTGTAATTAACTGAAGCCAACGGGCCTGACATATTGGTTGGCGTGTTATGACGAGCTGGGGAAGATATCTTGAATGGTGTGTGACATCTAGAGGTTGTGGAACTGCCTAGTGGAGTCATATCTGTCCCAACATCTTTGAGCTTCACCTCATGGATAACTTCAGTTCCAGCATCTCTCATTGTTGCATTGGCCGAGTTTCTGAAGAAAAAGCCTTGTTTTGATGGTTCTGAGTATCCAAGGTTTGGCAAAACTGATTCTACTTCGTCAGTGAACTTATCTGCAACAGTCAACAAAAACTCTTAGTGAGTAATATCCAAAAGAAACAACATTTGACATGTTCCTATCAGAACCAGTTTAATTCCACATCAAATTAGCTTAATTCCATCGTATGGAAAAAGTTCAGAATCTAATTAGCCAATAATGCAAACAGTATATAACTTAGTTTCATGATTAGTAAGTGCTTTAATCACTTCTACACCACATAGCAGTGTCCATTCTGTCTGATGTATGAACATCAAAGACAAAGCTTCTGAAAAATGATTGAACCATAAAGTAGAGAAAAAGTCCAAGCTTTTAGAATGAAAAAAAAGTGAAATGCAAGAGTGCTTGATGATAAAGTAGCAAAAGGGCCATCAATGAAAAGCACTAAAAGGCAAATACGTCTATGTCATAAAAAGTTAAACCGAAGTCAAAGAGCCTACCTTTAAGAACATCAGCAGAAACAGTAGCCCCGTTGAAAGCTGAAGAACCATAGTGATGATGGTCCAACGTCAATGACCCTCGAAAGCTAGAAATACTCTTGGATATTTTTTCCTCCGTGACCCTTGATTTCTCTGCAAATACCTCTATTTGAGGCTTGAAGCTTTCGCATTGCCTGTGAATTTTTGAAGACTCTGATGTCTTTATGGTGTGAGCTGGAGAATCATGGCAAGAACTACTAATTAGCCACTTCTCTGCATCATCCCACTTCGATGGAAAGCTTCTTCTAGGAAGATTGCCATTGCTGAAGCTAAACACAGGCCTACCAGGTGTAGGAGGAGCTTCAAATCTCCTGTGTGTGACTGAGTTCACTCCTTCTCTTCTCCTTTGAGTTGATACTTCAAGAAAACCTCTACATTCTATGCTATTACTTGGCAAAGGAAATGACTTGACAAATTCAGAGCTCTCCTTGAGATTAAGCTTGCAAAGTGGGTCTTGAAAGGTGTCTGCAAAAGGGTCATCGTTGGTCTTCCCATACAGGCTTGTATTCGTCACCATTGTTGGTTCCTGCTCACCATAACACACCAAGAACAGAAAGAACAAAACCAACATGAGCAATTCAAACAAAAGAGACTGATAATACCAAAAATAGCTAACATACCCCATTAGAAGCAAAAAAGTTAGGAGCTTGAAAGTAGTTGGGACTTGATAGATCCATGGTTATGACTTGTAAGGATTGTTGGGGACTACTGATTCAGAAACAAGTAAGCGGAACCTCTTCTGGGTGTTGAAACTCTCCTGCTACATCTGCTGCTACTATAGAGCTTTGCTTCTTATGCAAAACCAGTGTCAGTCGAAAATGACTGAAGAAGCAGCCGAAAAGCATAACTAAACAACATTAAAAAGCGCAGACTCATTGACCGCTTCCTAAGAACTTTTGGTCTAAAATACTGTTAATTCACGACCCCCCATTGGATGCAAACATAACATTGTGTTTCAAGCCGTGACCACAGTTGTTCATAGTGACACCAAAACAGTCCTGATCTTGGGAAGGAGACAAAATAGTACTTCGTGAAAAGAAAAGTGGGAGCTTTGGAAGCTGGAAAAGAATTTTTTTAAAACAAAAATTTGAACAAGAAAGAAACTTGAAACATGCACAGACACGATAAGAACATAAACCAAAATTGAGGATCAACTAAAGATTCATCTTTTTGTCCATGTTTTTGTATTCCTTTTGGGAAGGTTCTTTCTTTCTTACCTTCAACATTTTGATCTCCGCTCATGTGCATGTGTATGTGTGTTAATGTGACAGAATCTCGCCTTGTTACATGCCAGGCAAACACCAAACTTTGTTGGTTCTTACTCATAGCTCTTCTTCTTGATACCTTTCCTTAATCTCCTTTTTTCTACCAAAAAATACCCAAATACCTATAACCAAGTTCATCCCTTCCCTCTGGTTTTTTCTTCTTCTTGTTTATATTACTAAAATTTGCGGTTTTTATCATTCGAATGCACATTTGTTGAAAGACTGATCAGAATCCTTGTGCACATATTCCACAAGTTTGAAAGATGTGTGTTAGGAAAAGCTCAAGTCTTTGAGATGTCGATGCAATGGAAGTGACAAACTTTAAGCTTAGAGATATAAATAAAGAAGAAAATGGAGATGGGAATGATCTAATTTTCATGCTTGAAAAGGTTAAACTTGCTAATACTGGAATCCAAAAGCCAAGGCAGAGTATTTTGTCCTTGAGAAATGAGGATGAAGAACCAAGTTCAGCTGGCATTGTACTTGTGTGTGTTAAGAGACAAGAGCATCTCACCGGTTAGATTCGTTTTTTGGAGGCACCTACACATAGTGGACCAGTATTAAGTGACATAGGAGTAGCTATTATTGACTAAGAGCTATGTTTTGTTTTACACCTACAAACCATCACTAGGGTTACCATGAATAGTGACAGCATGATATTTAAATTCAATTTAAAAATCAGTTATGTTATTTTATTTAATAAATTAAAGAATTTATAAATTAAAATAATATTTTTTATTAAATAGATGAGAATTTGATCAATTCGCTTTAACCAACTTAATCATTGTTTAAACTTTATTTAATGTCTTTTTATTTGATGCTTTATGATAATTTTATTATTAAAAAAGATATTGATTTGATTGGTGATGGTAGCTGAACAATTTGATTAATTAAGGAAAATGTGATGATATGGTTCCAGTCACCAAATCTTAATAAAAAAGTCATGATCAAAAGTTCAAAGTTCAAACCAAGTAATTGAGCACTTGGAGATGTTGAAGAGATCACAAGCTATTGACTCTCACAATCTCTATTTGAAAAATGCCATCTCTTAGCTGAAATTTTAGTTGATTCAGACGAGAAACTAAGGATTTGCTTAATGACTTTTATGTAAAAGTTATGAAATCCTGTAGTTGCAGGTATGATTGCAGTTGAAATTCTGGAGAAGAAAATCTATATCAGTATTTATATCAGCAATAACATTGTTCTATTGATTAATTTTTAAGTTATTAAATAAAAATAGATGACAGTGTTTTATCTCAATTAGTCATTTTTTAATATCTAAAATGTAATTAATTGGAATTTAGTTAATTAACTAGAACGGTCATGATCAAAATTGTCATCCCTACGGCCATGAAACAACAATATAGCTTAGGGTTCTCCAGCAGCAACAGGGTTAAGATAAGCAAGAAGGGACCCACATTTACCTATTTTTTCGTCAGAGTAATGCAAGCTGACAAGACATAACCTGTCAATAATGGAGTTTTATATCTACTTTAAGCTACAAGACCACTGAAACCATTATTTACTAGCTTACCTATAGAACCCTTATCAGAGAGCTAACCAAACCTTTTCTCTGGCTCTTCCTCCACCCCTTCTGACACATGATCAATGGCTGTAACCTGCTTCTCTTCTCCTCATTTCCCACTTCAGAGGTCCACTCCATTCCTGAAGTCAGTAGCTAAGTCCATGATGCTAAAAGACAGACAAATTATTCTCAAGAAATCTCCTTTACTTTCTGTCAGATCCTCCTCCGAGAGCAAGGTATCATCTTTTTTCCAGTCACTGTATTTAAAACATTCAAGCTACACTAGTTAAACTGTGCTGAATTTTTCAGTGTAAGGGGCCGCTTAGTTTTGCTTGATTCATATTCAGGTCTTGTTTGAGAATCGATCTGAGGGCATACTTTGTTATAGAGATGACGATGGAGAGATCATTTGTGAAGGGTACGATGAAGGCCCTCGTCTTCAGAAACAGATACCAATAATATCAGACCATTCCAGGTATAGAATTACGCTTCAGAGTTGAGTTCCAATCAGTTTATTGCAAAAAAAGACATATGCGGCTAACAGAAACTGTGGTTTACTTCTTCCAGGGATGAAGATATCATCAATCTGCTTCACCAGAAATTGCTTCAGATTATTAATGGTGTTGAATTTGGCAATTCTGACAACAATATTATTGCTGTGCAAGAGGGACTCCAAGTGGAACAACTTTTTACAGATTCTGCTGATTGATGACTTACTGCTCTAGTTAACCAATGTGTATATCTGTAATAATGCCGTTATAATATGCAAAGTACAAACATGTCTTCCAATCAAAGACTTGAAACACTCATCAGACACAATAACTCTCATTTTTCTAGTTCCCATCTTGAACCCAATTTAGCAGAAAAAGGAAAAGCTCCCTTTTAGCTAGTACTGCAATATGTTAATCAGTCATGAAGTTTAGCAGCAGGAGCAATAACTACGACAGTTTGTGATGATTTTGGTATAGAACAGCCAAATACGATTTCTATTTAGCAAGTAGCAAAACCATGACCTGCAATGTGAGAAATGGAACAGTTTCGTAATTACCTGTCATACAAAGCTGCAAGCTACATAACAATTCCTAGCTCAGTATCACAGAATCAGGACGCAATATCGATTACTAGTATGGTAATGACAACAGGTTTCATTCTGGGTTCTTCAGCCATTTTTTTCTCATGTAAAGTTCTTGGAAAATCAAATAGGAAAGGAAGGAGTTCCTTTCAACTTGAACAAATATACAATATCATATCTAAAGAGCAGATACAGGATCTGTTTGCCAATATGCGTCAGCACATTAGAGAGATATAGAGGACCTCAAAATCAAAAGAAAAGATCTTATTACAATCAATTTTTGCTTCTAAATTAAAAGGCAAATGCACTATAAAGATGCAGTAAATGTACAAGTCTCAACTCTAATTACATGATAAATATTCTTGTACAAGGGGCTCAACGAGGAGGCAATCCAATATCATCCTTCTCATTGGATTCCTGTGGCTTTAATAGCCTTGTTCTAGCATCTCCTAACAAGTAATTATATTTTTCTGTTAAACTAAGAATACAAGTATACTTCCTACCAACAAGAATTTAACAGTAAAAAAAATCATTAAGTATAAGGGAGGATCTTCCCAAGTGCATATTTGAATGTACAATCACAGCCGTTGGCAAATCATTCAATCAACGTCCCACCTGAGATGTTTTCTTCACCAAATTCAGACTGTGATTTACTTGTAACTGTGAATGGAGGAGACCACTGATCTGGGACCATTAAAAAGTAGGTAGTCATAGCTTTCCTGAACCTTTTCTTATATTGCTTTGGAGAAATAACAGTTGGGGATGAATTCTTATTCCCACCAAGTATTCCTGATGCCTTCACCCAAGTTTCCAGGTGCTTGTCCCACGTGTACTGCCTCATGAAATCAATGATCCCAAGAACTAATTCATGATTCTCTTCATCCACTCCAACCAGTAAGGAGTAGTCCATTACATCAATTGACTGCATTAGCATCAGTGCAACGGATTAAAACGGAGAGCAGAGATCATAAAATTTGGAATTCATTCCAACATAGTATCATAAGCGAAAATTGCAGTACATGCTCATCCTGGCTATCTCCAAAATCCTCCCTAAGACCCCAAAATCACTGCCCTGCTCTACCAAAAATCCCAGAGAAGTAAAAAACGAAAAAATAAATGGTAAATGGAATAAGCAAAAGAGACATATATTAGTACACGCAAACACAAAGGCCACGAAACACTTACTGCAAGAAAAGAAGTATCGTTCCAGACAGCTCTTTCTAGTAATCGCTTTGCCTTGTTTCCAACAAAAATTGGAGAAGTTGGCATTGATTCAATCAAGTTCTGATCTAGCAGAACTTTGTTGCTCCCACTAGAGTCAGGATTGTATCGTGATCTGGAAGATCCCTTAAGATCATAAAGTCGGATCACGTTCCTTCCATATAAAAGATTCTCCATTACCAGAACATCAATCTTGGTTTCTTTCCCACCTTTTAGATGCTTTGAGGTAACCTGACAACAAAGGTTCAATGAAAAATAAAATAAATCCAGGCAACAAATCTTATGTCTTTGTGAATATAGCTTCAATGAAAGAATCTGTCAGAGCTTGCAGAGTAAAGTAAATGATAATGACAGTAACGAAACAGCATTTTAATTGTCAGGCTAAACTAAAATGACTGATTATCTAACACTTTCTAGTGCTTTAGCACCTGATATATTCCCAAGATCTTTGCCAGGCATGTTGGACTTCTAGAGCTAATTGATTCAGAGAGGTACTTGAAGTATCCAGGACCAAATTTTATAAATGATTCCAGTTCTGTCTTTGTCACTTGTTTGATAATAAACCGATCATCCAGGGTTTTTGCAAAGAAGACATTGCTTTTGCCACCTTGAGCTCCCCATTTTTTGCAACGACTAAGAGACCTTATAAAATCAAGCTCAGATGGGCAGCATATCCTTCTTAAGGCATCAAATCGCTTTGCATAGTAACAAGTCACAGAATATTTCACTTCAACACTAGGGCCGCCATCTCCAAAAGAAACTTTAACATGCAGGGATTTTGTGTAAGAGAGTGGGTCCGTGATCAATGAGCTACGAGATCCTGACATAGACGAGATGTCATCAACCGGACCAAAACTTTTATAAGAATCAATTGTCAATTCATCAACAGAATGGAATGAATGAGAACAGACTGAATCCAATAAACTCATGGACTTGAAAGCCCCGCTGTCTTTCATATTCTCCAGATCATCAATCAGTTGGCCATGATACTCTGGAGACATCAAAGCATAAGCTATAATACTTGTGGGTTCATCATCATACACAGGAATTACAGTGTCATTTATACCCACAGGTAGTAGCAGCCTAGCATTGCCCTCAAGCTCCAATTCCCTGAAGGATGAAACAAAGACTGGGTCATAGTCACCCAATGTATCAAGCTTCTCAGAGTTTGCTAGAAAATTCTTGTTGAATGAGCGGTAGAAGTTTAGGAAAGGCATTTTTAACCAACTTCTCGAATCTTCTGCATTATCAGGGCCCTTAGGCGATAATACATATGGAAGGGAGTGGCTGAATGTGAGTCTTTTTTGGTCTTCTGCGTGGTCCTCCAAATTCTCTGGCTCCACAACTGTGGTTGAAGAATCTGCAGCCTCCAAATGCGCATTGGAGTCATCCTGTGATACTCCTAATCCTGGGTGACTATCCCCAGTCCATGCAGCATCAAGGGTATCAGACAAATTTGCCATGATAGCTGCCTCAGACACTGTCGAAGAGATCTTGTTGTTGGATTCCACAGTGTCAGAATTATCAGAGGATATGATGGCAGCAAAATTAGCTTTCTCTTGTTTCTCGCTATCAGATTTATCTAAAATTTCTGTTTCTTCATCAGCAGCATCTGATCCATCAGTATTGCTATTGAATTCTCCTTGCTTACCAGGTTTAACACGAACTTCTTGATCTACAGCAAGAGAGTCAGAACCTATAAAACCTTTTCCTAAAGCATCATCCTCATCAAGTGTCTCCGTATTAACGGCTTCCTCAAATCTTGCATTTGGACTACTTAAACCATCTTGGATGCTGCTGTTATCTATACTATTAGCATAGATTAGGCTGTGGTCCCACATGAAAGACTGGAAAAGCAACTGCCTCCTTAGTCTATTGATCTCAAGTATGTCTATGACAGGTTGCTGTTTCTTTGCTTCACTGTTCAATATTTTCCGAAGCGACTCCTAGGCAAGCATCATAAATAATTAAACTTGTCGAAATCAAAAGCAGATTAGAAAAGAAACATTTTCTTTCTTTCTGTCCTCAACCTTATCAATTACATTACAAGGCCCTAAATTCACAAGTACTTGTCAAGCAATAGAAAATCTAGGCTTAAAATTTTTGTATAGTCAAAGCACATGAACAAACTGATGAAAACTTGTCCAATTACAATTGGTCCGGTACAGCAATGGCAAACTTTGAACATGAAAATGATGGTCAAGAATCAGTACAATTCAAGACATATAGATTAAGTGTTGGACCCTTTGAATAGGTATATTTCTACATGAAAGTAGGAGACGCACTAAGTGCTGACTTGCAATTCATATGTATACATAAGCTTGTCTTTTTCTTGTGTATAATATCTGCTCACCTCAAATTCTGTTTTTTCCTTTTCCAACATTAATTCAAGTTCTTTAATCTGGCGTCTTGTTTCGTGGTTCATGCCACTATTAATAGGCAAAGCAACAGATCTTTTGTCTGCAATTTGATTTAGAGCTTTGAGTACTTCCGAAAATAGAAGCGCTGCGCGATTGGCAACCTGTTATAATTAGACAACTAAATCACCAACAAGCAGAGATATAGAAAAGAATAAACCGTTAGAAAAGAATCAAAATGGCCATCACTGTACCTCATCACTCTGTTTACGTATCCATTCCTGATTCTCAGAGTAAAAGTCAAGCTTTGGAGGTGGAAGGTATACAGAAAGAACACTAATAGATGCATACCGAAAACAAGCAACCATTTTGCCAAATCTGCCAAATGCAGGAGAACATGAGAGAAAAGCATCCAGAAACAGAATAGCATAGTTTCTTATTTTCCCACTTGTCATGATCGAATTAGGAAAATTATTCTCAAGTGGATATACTAAATATAACTGACATGAGAACATTCACTGGAAAATCTCCTTCAGTTGTAAGGATTACGAACTTACATAGACAATATGATTGCCATGATCATGAAAGAAAAGAAAATAGTGGAAAAGGAATATCGGCATTTACAACATAATAAGATACAGAGATGAGGAAAATACCCATAGAAACGAAGACAATCCCTGTGCAGAGAATGACCACAACTTGCCACTCTGCTTGCAGCTGCATGGTTAGAAAAACTCAGCTCCAAGAACTTCCCGAAAGATAAACCCCATGCAGCATTAGACATTACAACTCTTCGAGTAGCTGGGGGAAAACCATTGATTCGAGGGCACTTCAGGCATCTGTGCCACATCCAGATCTTCCCATCTTTTTCACCTGGTAGAAGTATTTCCAATAACTTCTTAACAGATATAGTAAGAGAGCCTTGTCGATGAGTATAACAATGAACATGTGCTTCCGACGGCATATGACAAGAAGGGCAAGCATAACTCTGACAAATAATTAAGTTTTTTCAGTTTGAAACTGGAATTCCCATATATCTAAGATTTGGTATATCAAATAAGTCACTGAAAGAGAAACTTACTTGATCAAATAGATGGTCACGCAAAAACCGACCCAAAGGTTTGTCAAAATTACCATAGTATTTGATTCGAAAGAGGTGGGACCTTTCACAGACAGTTCCCTTCCACACACACCGTGAAGATAAGGAAACCAAAATGCTTTGGTGATCTGAAGGAGATGGAGGAAACTCTTCTTTTAATGCTACTGATTCAAAATTATTATTACCATCCCACTGTGAAGATGGTACCTCTGAACTACATTTTTGAGTTGCAGGAATCTCATCAGGATCCTTTTGTGAGGGATTTTCTCCAACCTCCTTGACCAAGTCAGGGCCATTAAAAGCAAAATGGTCACTCATACTAAAAAAACCGCTATTTACTGCAGGAATATCTGTCATGAAAGAATTTCCAGATCCCTCTTTATTCTCAGCATAACTATGGTAAGAATCTGCATCAACATCCATTGCAGAAGGAACACTATCAATAATAGATGTTGAATTAATAAAAGATGAGGCAAGATCTGGGGATTGAGAACTGGGATCATCAGTTGGTAGTTTTCCATTAACTAGATTGAAACAATTGCTGATATTCAAGTCCGAACATGTTATAGGAGTGCTGTTGGATCTTCGTGGTTCACCATTAGCTTGTAGAGCTTGAGGCTTTTCATTTGTGAAGATCGTGAATCCAGGTATAGTTGATATGGATCTTTCAATACGTGATGGCTTGTCTGGAAGTGCCACAGTGATTGGAGAGTTCAATGGCAGTTCTGGTAGAGAAGCTCCTTCATCAGCAAGAAAAGATGTCTCCACAGCCAAATGATATGCTGCAAAAACTCCATACTGAACCACATGTTTCACTTTCTTCAATTCATCCTCGTTAGCACCTCGAAGTAAAATCTGAAACAAAAGAAAACAGAAATTAGTTAAATACAACTTCACTGCAAGCCTATTAGCAACCCAGAAGGATTATAATTAATGCAAATTGATCTGTGCACTCCAGTAATGCATATCACAAGCTAGTATATAGCGTTCAAGGAATTACAGTAAACCCCAGTGGTTTTGGGCAGCCTTCAAAATGCATCAATGTCTTCAATGTTCTTTTCCCTCCCTGCTGAACAGTATCCAGATCTACTGAGAACTTCTCCACGTGAAATTTATCACAGTATCCCAACTTTGAGGAAGAGAGATGGTCAACTGAAGGAATTATCTGAGCACCTGTGCAGCGGGCTATTCGCTCTAAAAGTGGCCTTTTGATATTCAGAACAAGAGATATGTCTTTAGCAAGAAGGTATTCCTGAGCGAATCTTGAGACCGATTTCTCTACTAAGAGGACATTAGGATGATGTGCATCTATCCGTGCCACTGTCATCTTTAAATGGTCCATTTCCTAGAGTTGGACATCCAAAAGAAACGAGGACAATAAAAGGAAAAAAGTTTCAATTAGATGTGGATAATGCTCGAATGAAAAAGTAGGAAAATAAATGAATGGGTAGTGAATTTTGGAAAGAAAAGAGAAAAAGAAAGTAGATGCAGAAGGTGATTTTGTTTTAGAACCTGCTGTAACAGAGTATCAAAACTTGATAAGTGGTTAGAAACCCGATGGTACTCAAGGGCACCTCCAAGGATCAGCAATCGAGGTTTCTCTATTTTTGATGTCATTCTACGATGAGCCACATTCTTCTTGCAAACAACTCCTTTGATGAGAACACTAGAGGACAATGAATTATAATCAACTTGACAGGCAAGGAAGCAAAGGGCTATGCTTAGTGAGAAACAACAAGAAAGTTAAAAAGACAAGAAGATTAAAGTAATGATCAATTAGCAAAAGAAAACCTCAGGTTGAATGAATTTCCCACAGGCAAGTTAGCTCAGTGATTAAAAAAATGAATTTTGTAACTCTTGCATAGGAGAAGAAAATTTGTGCTTCTTACATGGTACCTAGT
>JANTPM010000005.1:2588336-2601211 GCA_025434745.1 Erythroxylum divaricatum
TGACCTAGAGGCATGGGATTTTGGATTAGCTTAGGCATAGGAGTAATTATGGGCCCTAAGCAGATCAAATTTTATTGAAGAATAATTAGGGTAAATTTATCCAGTTTATTCGGATGACATGCACTTAAGTTTCATTCGAGGTTTCCTCAGTGGTGAGGAATCCCTTCCTCGTGGGATGTGCGTTCAGATGTCACGCAGGACGTCGGACACGTGTCGCACCAGGGAGGGGTTCCAACAGATTAGGATTTAATGACTATATTTAAATTTGAGAGCTGAATTGAATGATTAGATAAATAACATTTAATTAGTCCATATTTGATCTTTACTATAAATTTCAATGGGTTAGGTTGGGGTTAGGTTGCTCTCGGCCCAGCCTGGCCCGATCACAGGCTAGGTTAGCTCGTGGCTAGACGACGTCTAGATAGGTCAACCTGTGGCCCAACAAGTCACGGACGGGTTGGGTCAACTCGGCCATCTTATATATTTTTTTAAATGTCAAAAACGACGTCATTTTTTAAGTAACAAATGGGCCACGGGTTGAGCTAGGTCGACTTGTATTCAGCCCGACCTTGACTCGTGGCCCGATCGAACACATCACTTTTGATCCTTGGGCCACTCTAGCCTGGTCAACTTGAGCTAAAATTGGGTTGAATCGGGTCAAAAAAATTTCTTAGAATTTGATTAAAAATTATCGATAAAATACACATCAAATATGAATTAATTAAATGTCAATCATACGGTAACCTAATTTAGTCCTTACGCTTATCTCGAGTAAATTAAATTCGACTCAAATTAACAATTTAAAATAATTATAATAAATTATTAGTTTGAGTTTGATTTAATTACTATATTTAAATTTGAGAGCTGAATTGAATGATTATATAAATAGCATTTAATTAGTCTACATATGATCTTTATTAAAAATGTCAATGAGCCAGTTAGGGCAGGGTTAGGGTAGCCTATGGCTAGACAATACCTAGATAGGTCAGCCCGTGGCCCGACAGGCCACTGGCAAGCCCAGCTAACCTAACATATCTTATAATTTTTTAAAAATATATAAAAAATAATACTTTTTTTTGAAGTAATAGTTGGGCCACGAGTCGAGCCGAGTTGGCTTGTGCTCAGCCCAATCTCGACCCATGGGCTAATCAAACATATCACTTTTGATTCCTAACCTGCTCATAGCCTAGTTAATTTGGGCTAAAATTAGGTTGAATCGGGTTAAAATTGACATATCTTATCTTTGTAGATATTGAATTTTACAAGGACTTTAGAATCGATATATAAAATGTGGTAATGTCACGTGTGGACTGTCTTGGCGCGTGAGTGACAGGCATGGCAATGTTACACAGAATAAGTTCCATATTTTTGGGGAGATTCTAAAGCATTTTATTTATAAATGATATTCCTCTCATAATTTTCTTCAAGTCATCCTTTGGACTTATAGCAAATTTTTCATATGAATTAGGTTTATTTCTCTCAATTTTATAGAATATGAAGTATCTAAAATTAAAAACAAAAAAAAGAATTTGCAAAAAATTAATATTAAAATTTTTTATTTAAGTCATCTAAAATTTAAATTTAGAAATTTTATTATTGATTATTAAATTAAAGAGAAATTTTAACATTTAAATGATCGCTTTTATTATATGATATTAAGAAAAATTATAAATATAAATTATTAATAATCTCACAAATTGTGAAATAGTAATTTATAATAATAATAACAATTATTATTAAAAACTACTAAATTATGGTTTACATAATCAATATCCTTGTTTGATAAACTTTTTACAATTAAATTAAGAAAAAATATATTTTATATTGAAAATTGATTATTGACTATTTAAGTTAAATTAGTAGTCTTAAAATAATTAAAAAAGATTTGTGAGCTTTTAATTATTTTTAAGTGTTTAATTTAATTTTTAACTATTTAAGTTACTAATTCATGAATTTTTATAGCTTAAAAAGGAAAAATACTTCTAAAGGCTTAAAGCTGCAATCTTTCAAATTTGAACATGCAAAGCAAGAGAATCTGATGATGTACGTGCCAAATTCCTCACTCTTTCACAAGCCAAACCCTAACCCCCAAAATCATGATGAGTGAAATTCAATTCAAAATCACATTTCGCTAGCTGACAAGCTTTGCTCACACCCCAATTCACATTATTAACATAGAAAAGTTAAAAAGTACTAAACCCCACTCGCTTCTTCCTCAGCTGAGCTCCTCACACAGACAATCCAATGTCTTCTTCTGCATTAAAAATACTATTCCTTCAAGTCATTAACAGCCAGCCTGACCCAAACCCCACCTTTTAAAACACCATAACATCGGCCATGATCAGCCAGCCTGACCCTATTCCAATCAGGCTCAAACTCTTCTCATCACTGTGTGTGTCTTTCTCATTACTTTTATACAGATAAAGTAGAAAAAGATCCAACCTTTACTTCCGTACTGTTATTGCATACACTATTCACTGAATTACTCAGTTCAGTAGTGACTGCCTTTCTCTGTTCCACTTTCTCATTTTAAAAAGCTTCTCTCAGTGCCAAAGCTCAGTTAACAACACCTTCCCATTTTCTCTTTATTTTGAATGGCTATCTTTTCGCTGTTGTTTCTATGCTCTGCACTTTCTCTTGCTTCGTCTTCCTCCATTAATGACCAGCCTAGGACTTTCATTGTTAAGGTTCAGTATGATGCAAAACCCTCCATTTTCCCAACCCCAAAGCACTGGTATGAGTCTTCACTCGCCTCAATCTCACCTCGCAACACCTCTTCAAGCTCGGATTCCCGTGTCATCCACACTTATGACACAGTTTTCCATGGTTTTTCTGTAAAGCTCTCACCTTTAGAAGCTCTGCAACTCCAAACACTACCCCACATCATTGCTGTCATACCAGAACGTGTTCGTCAGGTTCAGACCACACGTTCACCGGAATTCCTTGGCCTGAAAACCACTGACAGTGCGGGTCTGCTCAAAGAATCCGACTTTGGGTCGGATCTTGTCATCGGAGTTATTGACACCGGAATTTGGCCGGAGAGAGCGAGCTTTCACGACAGAGACTTGGGTTCGATCCCAGCTAAGTGGAAAGGTGTTTGTGTTAGTGGTAAAGATTTCGACGCAACGTCTGCTTGTAACAGAAAACTAATCGGAGCCCGCTATTTCTGTAAGGGTTATGAGGCTACAAACGGCAAAATGAACGAGTCGTCGGAGTACCGGTCACCGAGAGACTCCGACGGGCACGGGACACACACTGCGTCGATATCCGCCGGTCGGTACGTGTTCCCAGCCTCAACACTCGGTTATGCTCGTGGTGTTGCCGCGGGAATGGCACCAAAAGCTAGACTTGCTGTGTACAAGGTGTGTTGGAACTCTGGTTGTTATGATTCGGACATATTGGCTGCATTTGATAGTGCTGTTGCTGATGGCGTTGATGTAATATCGCTTAGTGTCGGTGGAGTTGTTGTTCCTTTTTACTTGGACTCTATTGCTATTGGAGCTTTTGGTGCCTCAGATCGTGGTGTTTTTGTGTCTGCTTCTGCTGGTAATGGTGGTCCCGGTGGCCTTACAGTCACTAATGTTGCTCCTTGGGTTACTACTGTTGGAGCTGGAACTCTTGATCGAGATTTTCCTGCGAATGTGAAGTTAGGAAGTGGAAAGGTGATTCCTGGTGTGAGTGTTTACAGTGGCCCTGGATTGTCTCCAGGTAAATTGTACCCTTTAGTTTATGCTGGTAATGTTGATCAAGGTGGAGATGGTTACTCTAGTTCATTGTGTTTGGAGGGTTCTTTAGATCCTAAATTTGTGAAAGGAAAGATTGTGCTTTGTGATAGAGGGATCAATTCAAGGGCAGCTAAAGGTGAGGTTGTGAAGAAAGCTGGAGGGGTAGGGATGATCTTGGCTAACGGCGTGTTTGACGGTGAGGGTTTAGTTGCTGATTGCCATGTATTGCCTGCTACTTCTGTTGGTGCATCTAATGGTGATGAGATCAGGAAGTACATTTCTGTGGCAACAAAATCCAAGTCACCTCCTACTGCTACTATTGTCTTTGGGGGGACCAAACTCGGTATAAGGCCTGCGCCCGTTGTGGCTTCTTTCTCTGCCCGAGGGCCTAATCCCGAGTCACCTGATATTTTAAAGCCTGATGTTATTGCTCCTGGTTTGAACATACTTGCTGCTTGGCCAGATAAAGTTGGACCTTCTGGAATTCCTTCTGATAAACGTAGAACTGAGTTTAACATTCTTTCAGGTACTTCCATGGCTTGTCCACACGTTTCTGGATTAGCTGCTTTGTTAAAGGCGGCACATCCCGAATGGAGTCCTGCAGCAATAAGGTCAGCTTTGATGACAACTGCATACACAGATGATAACCGCGGTGAGACTATGCTCGATGAGTCCACTGGAAATACTTCTACTGTGTTGGACTTTGGTTCTGGTCATGTTCACCCTCAAAAAGCAATGGACCCTGGATTGATATATGACCTAACTTCATATGATTATGTTGATTTCCTCTGCAACTCAAATTACACAACCAACAACATTCAAGTAATCACTAGGAAGGCTGCAGATTGCAGTGGAGCAAAAAGAGCTGGTCATGCTGGGAACTTGAATTACCCTTCATTGTCTGCTGTGTTTCAACAGTATGGCAAGCACAAGATGTCCACACATTTCATCAGGACTGTGACTAATGTGGGGGACGCAACTGCTGAGTACAAAGTATCCATTAAACCGCCTACAGGAGCTTCGGTCACCGTGCAACCAGAGACACTCGTGTTCAGGAGGTCGGGACAGAAACTGAACTTTCTTGTTAGAGTGGAAGTTAGACCAGTGGAGCTCTCATCTGGAGGAACCAGCATGAGGAGTGGTTCTATAGTTTGGTCGGACGGGAAGCACACAGTAACTAGTCCGATAGTCCTGACAATGCAGCAACCTCTTTAAAGGAGTTTTGGGTTCTAGGAATTTTGCTCTATTTGCTATATAGCTAGCTCATATTTTATTTCAGTCTCCTTATGTATGTTCATATTGTGTGGATGTTTTCTATATCAGAAAGCAGCAAGAGTGGAGTGGAGTTGAGTTTTTCAGTGTAAAAGCGAAGGTGTAATATGCCCAGAAGAGGTGAGAAAAAGGTGTTATCTTCGCATTGTAATTGAAGAATCCAAGTTATGTTTGTAGACAAATGGCCTTGTTGTTGACTAAGAAGCAAAGACATAATGGAAACAGATGCTTTTTTCTTTGCAGAGAAAGTCTGTTATGTGGAGTAGAAGTAGAATCATCATCATCTAATTCTTGTATGGAACTATTTGCAGGTGTTGTATGAGTGCATGTGAGGAAGATTCTTATGATTTTAACTTCAAGTTAGTCAAAAAGTGTATCCAATTGTTAAATATGCAGATTGAGAACAAAGTCGTGACAATAAAGTCAATCATTGAGAGACAAAAGACATGTGGGGTTGGTTTGGTTATGTTGCTAATGTCATTAACCGTGCATCTTGCCTGCTTCTGATGCGAACCTTCATGCATAACACTCGGTAGAACACCTTTCTGCAAAGTACTAACCGCCAGGAGGGCTTGGGCTTAGGATGTCAGCTCAACCAGACCGAATGATCCCAACCCAATTCGCCAAAACATTTTCGCTCTGTAGTGCTGAATGAGTCACTTATGACTTTTTTTTAATTAGCTTTTAGGCAGGTTCAAGTCACACGGAAAAGAGATCGGATCCGACTTGCTCAATGACCATCCTTATTCATGTACAGTGGTATTTGCTATTATGCAAGTTTCCAAATTATCCTCTTCCCTTTTGGTTTAGCTTAAAAGGGAAGAGAATACTAAGCGAGATCGTGGAAAATTTGACAGTGTCCTGTTAAACAGAACTTGAACCAACTTGAACTTGTTGCTTAATTATACACAAGGTTTTAAAATTCAGACCGGAGGTTTTAATGATCACCGGTTCGATCGATTTAATCACCGGTCGAATCGGTGTGTCGTCATAATTATGCAATAATTATATTTAATTATATATAATAGTAGTAATATTAAAAAAATAGAAAAATATATCAAATAATATAAAAATATTAAAAAATAAAAAATTTATTGAACCAATAGTCAAACCGGATCGATTCAACCAGTCAATTGATAGATTTTTACCGATTCTCACTAGTTCAATTGAGGACCGATTTTTATAGGTCACCGGACCGGATAACCGACCGGTCCGGTCTGGGTTTCAAAACAATGCTTATTGGGGTTTGTTTCTTTTTGGTCTACTCTACTGTTGAGAGAACCGTTGAACTTTGAGCTTGATAACGTGCTAACTTATTCTTCAAACTTCTCTGAGGTTTTATCAGGGCCAAAGTGGTCAGGGTCAGAACATTTCTGTCTAAAACGCAGACTGGCTATTGACATGGAGGTCTTACCAGTATCTGATAGTCTCCATCAGGCAAATTAACTTCTTCTTTTTTGACCCTAATCATGATTAACCTAAGTTTAACTCAAACTTTGACTCGAATCAGTTCTGGTCAACTCTACTCTAAGCTTCATCAAAAGCTCTTATAATCGCTTAATTTGGCCTGAGCATGGTATGATTGATATTCAACAAATTAGTATTTTTTTGTCGATACTCCAACTCTTGTATGATTTATTTCTAACCCATCAGTACATTAGTTGAAATATGCTTTAGCAGTATTTATAATGATTTCAGTCTAAATTTTAATAAACGATATCGTTTTATTTAAAATTCAAAAAATTAGCACAAATCCCATTCTTACTGCCTTATATTTTGGTTACGATACAGAAAGTGGGCATATACAAACAAAGTTGCTGGCTTTGAACATCCGAACAAAGAGGCCATGCTTACAGGTGTCTGAGAAGCAGACAAAAGGAGACACAGAGGTGACTAATGACACTAATCCTCTTGTCTGCCACTTGCCTCTAAATTGGAGTGAAACTGAAATTTAAGGTTCGTTAAAATGTCAATGAAATGAGTAAGCCACAAGCCTTCATTTTCTCTGGCTTATATTATAGTGTTAAATAAACAACTTGATTTATTTTAATCGAAGCATAACCTAATGCAAGACTGGCCTTTACACTTCACACATTGCGTGCACAACGGTTGTGTCACCTCTTAAAGTAATACACAACTTGCTACTTTATATTGCCCACACTCCATCCTTAAGATTCAAAGGGGCAATCTTCAAGAGTTCTTATCTGTTTTCACGATACTTTGAGAAACCCAAAAAAAAAGGACAAATTCTTTTTCTTAGAAACGTATGTAAGATTTGTCACTAAAAAAAAAAAAAACTAATGGACTTTAGATTCTCTCTAAAAAACAAGAAATTCGATTATAATTTTTTTTAGGAACCAAGCAACTGCAAGAGGTCATTTACAAATAAGAAATAATAGAAAAATGAAGAACTGAAAACAATTCAATTTTGACATTTAAATTTTAGTTTCAATTTTTAGGGCTATATGAACTCAAATCGTAAACCTTCTCGATAAAATAGATCAAACTTATTATTATCAAAATGATTCAAACTGTTTCAAAGATCTAACATGTATTCTTTTTGCATTGAACTCTCGTATTAACGGATTTTTTGTCAATTAGTTTACCAAAATTCTCTTGACAGAAAGATAAGAAGATGGTTCCATGTGCTTTGATTTATTAGTTGGATTCTGATTCGAGAGCATTATCAAAGTTTTTCAAATAAGGAGTATTTTGACGTAAGTCTGCTTTGAGTTAGATTAACCTAAGTTAAAGTTATAAATAAGTGAAGTTTTCGTTGTCTTGCTTACGCTCAGTGACGGAGCCAGAAAATTAAAATAGGGGGCCAGAAAAAGCACACAGTCACAACAATATAAAAATGAATGTGAGTTTCATACATATGGCATTCACATGTGATTTGAATTCATTGAATGGTTTGTAAAGTTGTAAGAACATTATATGTTTGAATATATAGTATTAAACCAATGATTGTGTTTTATTCAAATTTAATGAAGTGATAATTTGATTAAGTTGTTTGACTGAAATATAATTTGTTTGTGATAGAACTTGATGCTAATCAAGTCGATATGAACTATGTGACAATATGTTTATGATTGATTGTCTTTTATAACATGAGTGAATCATCGAGGATAGTTACTATACTGAGTTCGTAAAACTCATCAAAATTGTACTGTTGACTGCACATGTATCAATCAGTCTACCAAAGTTCTCTTGAAAGTAAGATAAAAAGATAGTTTCATGTGCTCTGATTTATTAGTTATATTCCGATATGAGAGCATTATCAAAGTTTTTCAAAAAAGGAGTATTTTGACGCAGGTCTACTTTTGACTTGAATAAATCTATTTTAAATTTATAACTTAGATTTCTAATAAAGTTAAAGTTTTTCAAAGGAGTTCTTGTGTGGTTCCACGTTACTTTGAGATCCGAAAAAATGAACAAATTCTTTTTCTTACAACGCATATAAGATTTGTCACTACAAAAAAATGCTAATGAACTTTAGATTCTCTCTAAAAAAAGAAATTCGATTATAATTTTTTTTAATGAACCAATTAACCGCAAGCGTCAGTTACAACAACAAACAATAGAATAATGAAGAACTAAAAACGATTCAATTTTGATATTTAAATTTTATTTTCATTGTTTAGAGCTATACAAGTTCGAATCGTAAACTTTCTCGATAAAACAGATCAAACTTATTGTTATCAAAATAATTCGAACTGTTTCAAAGACTCAACATGTTTTTTTTTTGTTGCATTGGGCTCTCACGTTAACGAATTTTTTGTATCAGTCGGTCTACCAAAATTCTCTTAAAAGCAAGATAAAAAGATAGCTCCATGCGCTTTGATTTATTAGTTATATTCCGTTCCGAGGGCACTGCCAAAGTTTTTCAAAAAAGGAGTGTATTGATATAGGGCTACTTTTGATTTAAATCAACTTAAGTTAAAGTTATAAATAAGTGGAATCTCGGTGGTCTGCTTAAAAAATCTAATATCAAACTTCATACACTTAAAGTTCATAGTTGAGGACAAAAAGATATCATTTTGAGGCTCTCATACTCATTATGCTTGGCAAATTGCTCAATTCGGAATCAACCCATCATAATTGCCTCTTTAATTGGATATTAAATATACTAAACTCGATGCTTAATTAAGAATAACATGTGCAGATTCAAAAATGGTAGATAAGAACGTATCAAACATCATAATTAAGTGGCAAGCTGTGGATTAATAATCTTATTTTTCAACTAATTGCTTTAAAATATAGTAGAATAGTGCCCTCCAACCCCTGAAGGAGTAACGCAACATGTTTAGCAGTATTCACCGTCTTCAAAGCTCTTTTTGACTATTAAATTAATGAGGTTATACGAATATATAGTTGTATAATTTAAAATTAAGGAATATTAACATTATTTGGTAGTGTATTTTTTTATAACACAATGTATTTTAAGGTTTTGAAAAGGGTATTTTTGTGAAACAATAATATGTCCTTTACCCAATATAACATGACATTTCATGAATATGGTATGTATTACAGCTGAATCAAGATCTTCTGTCTAATATTATTCTGTCTTATTTTGTCTCATGAAATCTCAACCATTTATTTTGTGGAATCTATGTGGGATCCACGCGGGATCTATATAGGATCCACATAAATAAATAACTGAGATTCATTAAATACAATAAAACACCGTAATATTGGACAAAAGATCTGGACTCATTACAGCTAGAGTGAGAGACACTAGTGGACTGCTAATATTGTCGAAATGCTGCTCGTTGGCACTAATGACTAACCACACGCTTACTACTATTCTATGCTTTGTGCTAATCGCTCTCTAAATTCTCAAGTTTATTAGCACTCTTTCACAAATTTCTCTAATTTTCTTGACTTTATTATCTTTTTTAATTTTTTAAAAATTTCAAATTTATTAATATTCTTTAAAATTAATTCTATAAACTATTGATTTAATTGGTATTTTTATTTCTAAATTTATTAATACTAAAAATCCGCGATATTAATTAGATAAAACTAATTGTTTGATTTTAAAATTTATTAGATAACTTATTTAAAATATATTTTAAAATTATAACTTATTTGATAAATTCTTACAGGCTTTAATATTTAAAAAATTAATTATCGAATTTTCTGACAGTAATTTATATATTGATTCTTATTTTTTACAAAATTTCATTTTTTAAATTAAGTCCTCAAATTTATTGGAATTCCATGAAACTTGTTTTCTGAATTATTAAATCAATTGATATTCTTTGTTATTTTAGTTTAAAAATAAAATATGTTAAATAAAATTTATTATTTGATTTCAAAAATTTTCTATTAAATAATTTATTTAACTAAAAATAAGTAGATATAGATACGCTTAAACATCACTTTCGTTGCACTAATACCAAAAAGGGTAACCACTATTTGCCCTCCATTATAGCGCTTTCAAGAGGCTCTAGTGCATGAACCTTCCCTTTCACCGTCACCATTCACCAAACCACATGGCCGTCGTCTTCTTTCACTTCCACACGCAATTCACTCGGAAGAATACTCCAAAGTCCACGTTCAACAAGTCTCTCCATTCGTGTTTCTCTTCTTAGCGTAACCCTTTCTGTTCAATGGTTACTACCAACTTGCCACATTTACAGATGAGGATAACAAAACGAAAGCACTATTTTCTGGAATTTTTTTTATTTCAGTATTATCTTTTTTTAAGTCTTTGTCTCTGCTTCCTCCTACATGTCTTCGGGATTATTCATTCTAGAAAAATGTAGTTTCGTGTTTACCTTACAAAAGAATAATTAGAGAAGTGTAGAGAAACACTTGCAAGGGTTTAAAAGACATGTCATGCATGACATAAACTTAATTTCTTTTTGATGAGGTCAAGGTGAAAGCAGAAAAGACAAAACTTAATACAACAACAAAAACAACATTTGAAAGGTTACGTTAATTTTCTTACTTATCTATTAATACAAATCAAAATTAGTTTCAACCTTATCAATAAATTACAGATAATTGGAAAGAAAAAGAAGATGTTGATATTGGAAAAAAGAACTAAGATAAATGATATTCATAAATCAAAAAATTATAATAGAGCTTTTTTATATATTTTTCAATACTTTTCAAATATAATAGAGCTTTTTTATCGACAAAAAATGGGCAACAATTACTTTTTAAAGTATGCAGTAAATACTTTTTTTTTGTTGCGTATGAGGTATCTTAGAAAGATCCTAATTATAGGAAGACATCTTTAAGTCATCCACACTCGAACAGGATAGGTCCCTTACAAGAAGGAAAGTTTTTGACCTAAGTTTTAAATGATTGCATATATAAGGGAGTTCGAATCCGCAACCTTACTTAAGCCAAGAGAACCCCCTTATTAACTCACCTGCGCTTTGAGGTTTATGCACTAAATACATTAATTAATCAATATAATAATAGTATTAGCTAAATCATAGTTCAAGAGTAATGGTGGTAAATTAATCCGCTTCTTATCCTAACCAATGTCAAGGAGACAAATTTGACTCGATTCGATTTGAATTTAAATATGATAAAATATATTATTTGAAAATTACAATAAATTAATTAGATTCAATTTAAAGACAAGATTAAACGTAGACATTTATATTCAGTTATATTAAAATTTATGTTTTAAAATATTTTTAAAATTAAAATATTAAAACTAATCTGACTCGTTATTAAGAAAACAAATAAAAGCTAAATCATCTTTACATATGCATTATACATTATAGTAATGCAAACTATGCAACTTGTATATATTATTCATTATAAGAGAATTATATTATGGTATTACAAGTTGATATTAATTACTAAAACCATCAAATTATACCTTAATAACTCAAAATCTTGTTTAACAAATGTTTGGCAATATATTTAATAGCTTTGAGCAGATATAATTAAGAACATTTAGTATAGGTGGAAGGGCTCAACTTTCACGGGAAAAAAGGTCATCTGTTCTAATAACCCTGTTCTTATTATATTTTGCGTATAATACGACGTAATGTTAACTATAAAACGATGTCGCATTGTTCAGAACAAGTTGGAACAGGAATGTGACATACCATCTTTTGCCTAAATCGATTTTTGTAATTAAATGTATGATAATTTTGAAACAAAAAGAAAGGTACCAACCTAGAGATGGAAACCTAGAAGGTAGTGCCTGCCAAATTGACCATGAAAATTGATTAAGTTGAAGTCTATATTCAACAAAGTGAGCGGTAGATAGTTGGAGTATGTAAGAAAAATAGAGCTTTCTTGAGTCTGGGGATGTTAGGTGATTCAAAAACACATTTTATCTGGTCAAATAAACGTGACAGTGGCTAAATTTGTGAGCTCGAGGAACCTTTTCTTCCATGATGGCATAAGTTGGTGTGAGTGGTTTAACACTTTCATCCCTTAATTAGAGGTCTTGAGTTCGAGTATTGAAAATGGAAAAATTTATTTGGCTAACATTTTATCTTTTTATAGGCTGACTTAATGCAAGCAGGTATTAGTCTGAAAGTGACTAACTTAAAGACACTTTTTATAAATTGAAACCTTTCTAAAATACTTCGTAAGTTAAAAAAAGAAAGAAAGAAGGATTGCATTCACGGCCGAGTTGCGCCTTCGTTAGAATACGTTCACCAGTTCCTCAATATTCTTACCTGTCCACACCAATTAGGTTAGGTAAGAAACTCTGCCATGGAGGACCTATTTATTATTTTATGGGTCAAAAAACACCAAATTCGATTCAATTTAATTATGTTTAATAATTTTTTTTAAAATGTCAGTAATACAAATCCCATTAGTCTCGTTCAGTTATTAGGCGAGCGGCTACAAGATAACTGGTTGAATAAATTTAACTGATTGACTTCGTTGATT
>JANTPM010000005.1:2655511-2671369 GCA_025434745.1 Erythroxylum divaricatum
GGGCTAGAAATTAGATTAGTAAACAAGCATACAGGGCCCAAGTAAAAACCAATCCAAACAAGGAAAATTCAACTCATAATCAGCCATCCATGGAAAAAACTGAGACAACTGAGACAGTCACTCACAATTGAGGCCCGAATATTGCTTGAAAGCTCCCGCCAAGAATTAGTTGTTTTACTTCTTGAAGCATGCAGGGACAGTCCAAGCGGAGCTCTAGAGCAGTAGACTGAAAAAACACTGAGCAATTAACCTGAAAAAAGAAAGTACTAAACTAAATTACCTTCTCTCGGTATATAAGCTGAGCAGTTCCCTAGCGTGGGAGATTGCGCCAGAAAGCACTCTCTCCTCCACCAAGGCTTCATTCTTGAAAGTACGAGCATTACATTCTTTCTAGATGTGGTAAACGATTGTGGAGAGCAAAAGAGGGAAGTAAGGGGTGAATGGAACGCTAGGACTAGAATCCTGTAAGAACCGGGACATAATAGTGGAAAGATTTGAATGGTTGAGAATGACCAAGCTAAAATGAGAAAGACAATGGTCCCAAATAATTTTGGAGAAAGAACAGACAAAAAATAAGTGGTCTACGGATTCATTTGCTGAGAGACACAAAGAACAATGGTTAGGAATATAAAGGAGATGTTGTCCCGAGTTGGTAGCTTCTTCAGGAAAGCTTGCCACAAAATAAAGGAGCAGCGGGGAAGATTGTATTTGGACCAGACCAGTTTATACTAAGGAACTACAGGAGAAGGAGGACACAATAAATTGTAGGCTGACTCATTGGTATAACATTTAAATGAACTGACTAACCATTCCAAACTATCTGAAGAGGAACTATCAGGGGAATAAGCTGGGGGGACAAATGACTGAGAAGGTCCAAGGATATTACCTATGTGGTAAATCTGCTTAGTCAATTAGTTTATGCAAACTCTGAGTGAGCTACATTTTGAGGCAACTATGCATGTAGTCTACTATTTGAAACAAGCTTCTAGTCAAGGTGTTTTGTTCCCAACCAACAATGGCCTCCCACTTCGTGGCTTTTGTGATTCAGATTGGACGATTTGTCTTAAGACTTGACGATCTACTACGGGCTATATCACAAAACTTGGCAAAGCTCCAATTTCTTGAAAGACAAAGAAACAGCATACAGTAGCTTGTTCCTCTGGTGAAGCATAATACCTTGCTATGACTTCCACTAATAGTGAGCTGGTTTAGCTCAAAGGTCTTCTAAGTGACCTCTCAATAAGTCATAAGCATCCAACGAAACTTTATTGTGACAAAGCATCCATAAACATACAAAGCATATTCAGCTAGATTGTCACTTTATATGTGAGAAAATTCAAGTAAAAAACATACAAAGCATATTGAGCTAGATTGTCACTTTATATATGAGAAAATTCAAGTAGAAGTGATAGATTTACAACACATTCCTAACAAGTGGAAACCTGCAGACGTTCTGACCGAGGGTTTTTTTTTTTGTGAGAAGGGGAAGAGTTAGGAAAGACTAGGTCTTCATAAAGGTAATAAATTAACAGTCGCCATCGAGATGCAGACGAAGCTTAGGAGATGAAGTCGACCAATAAAACCACATAGATATCTGCAGCGATCCAATCCTCACAAGGAAGTCATCCCCACGCTCCAGCATGAGGTGGAGTGTCGGAGTAAATATACATTAATATGTTCATATTCTTTACCAAGCCCTCAACTTATTAGATAATTATAAAAACGAGGAGGGTTATTATTGTATTTTATCTTTGTTGTAACTCTAGCTGTCAGTATATTTACTCACTCAACGAAGTAGTTTGTACACTTGCCTATCATGTTATTTTACATGCCCATGTTCAATTATTTTAGGCAAAACGACCAGTTAATTTCTTTAAAATAATTTTGTAATTAAAAATATAATATAACATATTCAGCTCAGATTTAGGCATACCTAATCTTGTTTAGAATAGTTAAGTCTCGGGTTAGTCTAAGCCTGAATTTGACTCATGAACTAGCTTATTGAAAACACCTTAATCTTAGCATATGAATAAGCCCATTATCATTCCTAATTCAAATCTAACCCAATTTGATTTGAATATTGGAAAAGTATGCAATTTTAATTTTAATTCAGAATTTCAAAATTGAATTTAATTATAATTTTTTAAAAAAATGTTATTTTATGTAAATTTGATCGAATTTAAAATTTAAATTACGTTAGTTTTATATGTCCTATTCTTGAGATTTAAAAACTCATTACAAATTAATTAAAAAGTAAAAACAATCTAGAAAAGAATTAACAGCTGATGTCACGAGTGACGAATAATCATGTCTTCCACAACCCAAATGTCGTGAAATCAGGAATAGAACAAAGAACAAGTTTCTGGTTTCAAACATGTTCTTTTCAGGTTACATAAGTCGCATAACGTAAATATAGAAAAAAGAACGGATCATGTTCAATTGTAACAGACCATATGCGGACTAAACTTAACCATTCGAACTACTCCTTTCTTCGTGACCTAGTTTTGTCTTAAAAAAACTCCAACCCAACTTCCAAGGGGTACATAAGTTAATAAAGGTCTCTCCTGACTTAAATGAGATCGTATGTTTGAATTTATCTTATTTATGTAGTTGTTTAAAATTTGAGGCTTTTGCTTTTTATAAAGGACTTATCCAGTTCGAACGAAGATTAATCTGAAAGTGGATAATTTAAAATATCTTCGCATAATTAGGACTCGCCTAAAATACCTCGTAAGTAATTATAAGAAAAGAACTCGATACTAGGATTGCATAGCAACCGGGACCCGTTTGGATTGAAGACGAGACGATGAACCAATCACTCAAGCCGGAAGATTTGTAATACAAAAACCAATTCTAGTTAGTCACAGGAGACATAACTAAAAAGAGGATGTTAGAGAAGTAGAATGTTCTAACCAGTTTGTGTCCTTTCACGGATTGGGATGGCTCCGCCAATTATGTTATGTCTTGACCATATTTACGTTTAACATTCAACCTACGATGTGGTCCATAATGTTTAACATTCAACCTACGGTGTGGTCCTTAGTACGCACTATTAGACTGATTCAAATTAATTGAATTTTACCAAGTTTTAAATTTAAATTAAAAATTTTCATAAAACTAACATTATTTTTTAATTGAAAATTATATATTTAATTGAACTTAAATATATAATTTAAGTTAATTCAATTTAATAAGTAATCTAAAATCAATTTGAATTTATTTAAATTATTTTATAATAATATTGTTTTTAATTTCAACTCAGTTAATCACTGCATCAAATTAAAAGATATTGGACTTAATTTCCTATAATTAGTATTTAGGCCTTGTTTAAATCTGAATGAACTCAATATAGACACCTTATGACTATATCTAATCATTGGGTTGAGTCAAGCCCATCGCAGTTCAAGCCCAATAGATAAACTTAAACTTTTTTTTAAATCCAACGTAGCAATAGATGCCCTTGTTAAGGTTTGAGATTATTACCTTACCTTTGAATACTGCAAGATCCAGTTTATATTTAAAAAAAAAGTCATTATTTAAAAAATGGTGCAAGTTAAAAGACGTTGTAATCGATGCTTTAGATTTAAATTTTGTATAAATTCCTTTAAATCAAGTTTAATTTTCTTTAATTAATTTATATATGATTTTGTTTAAGTTTATTTAATATCAAAATATTAATTTTCATTCGTAATATAGAGTGCGTTATGCTATACTAAAATTGATTCAATTTAATGAATTATAAATTTCAATAATAATTTTCGTTTTCTCAAAAAATTAAATGAACTGGTAAAATAAATAGTTTAATACTTAAAAGGTTTAACTGATATTACACTGTCATAAAATTCGGTTAAAATTTGAATAAAATTAAAAAAATTTAAAAATGATTAAAAAATTGTACTTATTAAAAATTAACTAGTTTATAAAATTGAACGATTTATTGATAAAATATTAATTTTAATAAAAATTATTAAACTAAAAAAATATTAATTAGACTAAAAAATTAACTTATTAAAAAAAATTTACCCTTAGATCGATCAAATAAATTTAATTTTTAAAATCGCCCCCCTGTGAAAAAAAGAAGAAGAGGCAATTTAAGTCCCTTAAGTCTAATCAAATCACAGAGCTCTTCTTTGCCAGAATGTAAACTGTGGATGTGAAACCCGTGATCTGATGATAGTTTATGGCTCTTTCCCGGGAAGCCCTTTTGGTGGAAGGAGCCAATGGAGGCTGTGGAGCTGCATTTTGAGTGTGTCTGTTCTCAACATTTTGTCTATTATCCCATGTGTTGTCTCGTTCAACTTTGATGTTCCTTCTCGTCGTAAGCCTTCGATACTCTCATTGTTAGTTTGGTTTCTCGGAAAATGCCATGAAGTTTTGAGCTTTATTGGTATTAAGTGGCTGTACTAACTGAATTATGATCTGCATGATTTCATAAGAAAGTTGAAAAATTATAGTCAGGTGATAACTCGTGAGGTTTTCGTTCTTCCGGATTTATATGCGAAGAGAAAACCCAAAAGGCCGCGTAAGATTATTCCATGATCCTAATTATATGGCAAATGTGGTTTCTTTTCTTTTTCCTAGCCTCTGGAATTGATTTTGGTTTGTGGGTAGTGATTGATTACCTTTGTAGGTGGAATTTTGGATCTTTTGGCTTTCCTTCTTCATGTATGCTTGGTTATAATTCCGAAGTTGTTGGTTCACTTACCTACATTAGGTTTAGTGTGAGTAAATGGGAATCCCTTATGCAGTGACAATGAAGGATAACTGCAGATTTCAGTAAAGGTCACGATCTGATTGCTTGATTTCAGTTGGAAACCAATTGGTTAAGAGCAAATTCAGCCTCATAACCCCTTAAATTTTCCATCTATTACTTTTGTATTTTCTGAAATCATCATACTTCTTGCTTGGTATTGCTTGAGATTATCCCATTTATTGAATTGCTCAATTACTAACAAGGATCTAACCTAGGTACTTGAGAAATAAAGGTAAAGAAAATATTGAAAACACGACACTTATAGTCCACTTTCTTACGTGGATGCTTTCAAATATATTTATAGTTCTTACGAGCAATTCCCCTTTGATTATGTAATTTCTGTAACTTCCCTTTTCCTGATAAAGGAAATTCTCACAGGTACCTACTTGCTTGTTTTATTAATACGGCCATAGCTATAATCTGCAGGAAAAGATAACTCACAAAAATTAGAGTAACGGACCATGATAATGTCCACTATACTTGAACAAGTATGTGGTAAAAGGCAAATATGAAATTGGTGAAGTTTATATTGACTCAGTATAATATGTTCATGAAGAACTCAGGAATACATTCATACAATCTTCAGATCGTATGTTTATGTCATGAGGAAGGCAGTTCTTTGAGATGACATCATGGAATCGTATTCAATCAATGTGTGTGTTGTCTGACAATCATTTTTATAGTTGGCTGTGTTTATTTGTTAGTCTTTCATTCTCTTTTATATTTATGAGCAGCCGTTTAAAGCTAAATCTCTCCCTTTATTATAACTAGCTTATCTCTTTATTGCGTGCTATCTTAGGCTGCTTTTGGGACTTGTCCCATCAAAACAGATATATGAGAGATTGTGGAAAAGGGTGCAAGTTTTTAAATGATTGTGAGCGGTATATCTGCCAGAATATCCCCCATGTCCTCTCCCCCTTGCTACACACATTTCATCTGCTGCATGTGAAGTCAGCTACTCTCTTGGGTATAGACTAACAAGTTAGCATACTGCAATTGTTGTTTAAAGTGTTTAATGTCGTATCCAAGTCAAATGGGTAAAGATCTTAATATAGGCTGGTGGACCTTGTTACAGTGAATTGGCCTGCTCTTTGGTAGCAGAGAAAGCTGGTTGTTAGAAAGACAAAAGATAACTTTGTTTTGAAAAATGAATATGAAATTTGATTATCAATAGCCACGCAATTGCAAAAAAATTACAAGGGTACACCAATTATCAAGCTACAGAGGGTTTGCCTATCTAAGCGCTAAGGACAATACAAAGACTAATAGTAGTGGACTAGCTTAGAATTACAAGGGGAGCTTTAAAATACTATCTGTAAAGGTTCCATTGTGTTTTCATAGACGGGGAGATCAGATTGTCAACACCCCTGGTCAGAAGAATCGCTTGGATCCAGTTCAGGATCTTGTTCGCTAAGCGATACTTATCTTCAGCAATGTTTTGATAAACCAGCGCAACGTAAGTTCCCACTCATAAATGTTGTTCACAGCACCGACCATGTAGTGGATCCAACTCCATATGGCTATTGAATAAGCACACTGAAAGAACGGTTGATTCCTGTTTCCATCAGCATTTTGGCAGAGGACACAACATGTATCATTTGTGTTAGACCGGCAACATTTTGTGCGGAGCCTATTTTTGATGGCTAGCCACGTTATGACAGTGGGGTTGAGGTTTATTGTATTTTTCCAAACAAGGTTGTAGCACAGGACTTCTGGTAAGTCTTTGCTCTACTTAGATTGTAGCATACTTGCCTGAATAAATTAAAATATGTATTTTCCATTTCTATTCCATACAATTTGCTATTATGTAGCTAATGCTTTCAGTTGGAGGAATTTGGTAATCGGATGTGGATTGTTATGTTGTCTTTGCAGATACCATGATGCCAGATTGTCTGGCGTATGACCATAAATTCTCTAAAGATGAAATGGTGAGTACAGAAGAGACAGAACAACAAAGGAACATATCTAAAAGCACTATTAAGGACTTTCCACTTAAATTCTTTCGCAATCTTAGAATGGTTGTTGTTTGGAAATTAAACAGTTTGCCTTTTGTAACTTCTGACAGACTGATACAGAAGTCCTTTTCACGTAACCCCTTCAGTGCTTATTTGTCTCAGAATTCCTGCTATTTTGGCTGTTGACCTTGCAAGTTATGGTCGATACGTAAGTTACTGCAAACCTTCAAATGTTTTTACAGCAAAAGGCTACACTCCTGTTTTAATTTCCTGTTTACATGTTAAGCTTTAGCTTGAAAAACCTGGTGGTATATTGTGACAGAGATCTCTGTATTCAAGCTGATACGCATGAGCTGAAACATGTGAACAATTTCTTTGAAGCAACACTACTTAGTATAGAGATTCAACTTGTTCTGATTATCTGATGTGCTGAAATTTGCAGAACCTCAATGTTGTACAGTCATGTTTATGTCATGGAAAGATATCCATAGAACTCGAGTCGCTCTGCTTCGACTCGAGTTTGTCACAAACATCTCCATGGATCATACAATCAGGGACATACAACTACATCATGTTAAGAATCAAATGCTTTGAAAGTACCAACAAGGCTAACCCTAATGGAGAAAGAAGCTTTACCTTTCTCGAGTTCTTACTTCTCATTAACTACTGTAGTAGCATCTAAAGGTCCTTTCCATGAAACAAATGGCTGACTTGTTTGTTTCTTTCTGATAAAGGAGTAACTTTCTTAATACCCTTAACTGCTAAGCTTGAAAGATAGATATTGTTCTGCATTCTAGGGCTTTTGACAACATTAGCATAAACAAATAGACAAGTAACCAAAGATCATTGACAGAAAGCTCTAAGAGTCAACTTCAAAAGTATGACTTAAATGTCAAATTTATTTTCAGAAATAACCTAAAGTAATATCTATCATGTTAGCATTAATTCGAATGAAGAAATTGAATTTGCAATTTTCTAAGATTCAAAATCCTCCAGGCTAATTATAAAAATTTCTTCATTTAAATTAAATAATCTTGATTTCCACTATTTGAACTATTATGACATCATTTGGAGAAATTTTAGGGTTCAATTAGATGATGTCAATGCACCAATCCCCTAGTTGCAAAGCAAGAAGTAAGATCCAACGCCATACGAGTTTAAACAAAAAAGAAAAAGGAAATGCAAAATGGAAAGGACGCTTTAAATTGAACAACTATAAAGGCAGGCCATCACTCCATCTTCGTCCCTGCACTTAGGAGCCCCTTGCCCTTTTGTTATTTCCCCCTTTTCGACTACTAATAAATTCCCATTTTCTCACAGACAACTATAATCTCTGTTCACAGCTTCTTTTTTTTTTTTTCTTGTTGAGATTTAAGAGTGAAACATCTTAGCTCTCTCAGCCGGTAATTTGTTGCAACATAGTTTGTAAAAGAAGAAGAAATGTTATGAGTGTTTTCTATTTGTATTTGTAGAAGATTCTCGAAAAAAAGTTTCCATCTTTGTTAGGACTTGATCTCGATTTAATTCAGATTGGATTTTTGTATATGGGTTTTGTTTATAGAGGTTAAACCAAACACATAAGAGAAGCGAATTTGCTTGTTTGCAAGTTTTGATCCACTAGGGTTTTTGCTTTTGGTGAGGGGGCTTTCTTTCTATTTAATCTGTTGTTGTTGTTGTTGTTGTTGTTTCGTGAGAGGGGGAATGGACAAGAAGAAGGTGGCAGTGCCTTTAGTGTGTCATGGACATTCTCGTCCTGTTGTCGATTTGTTTTACAGCCCTGTCACTCCCGATGGATTCTTTCTTATCAGTGCCAGCAAAGGTAATGCGTTTTCCTGCACTACCTCTATATAATTGCTCTCTCTCGTTTAATGGTGAATTTAGCGTCAAATACATATTTCTTGAATAGGGTATCATTTGAAAGTCGTACAATGATCACTTTGTTCGGTGTATAATATCGATACTCCTTATTTATCACCGTTAATTTGGTATATCTTGGGATAAAGTCGTTGGTTTCTTAATGGATGTTGTATCCTTTGGTTGATTCTGTATTTTGACTTGTTTAAGTAGACATTTATGATTCTTTATTTAAGGGCTTTATCGGGCCATTTGGATTGGAGGTGCTAGCTCTGATCTGCCTGGAGTTTATATTGAGGACTGGTTGCATATGCATACTTTTCGTCCTTGCTACTCTTGTTTCAAGGAAGAAGAAAAAGTAAATATTATAATTTATAAGCATTATTCCCTTTATGACTGACAATTTGATATCCATATGGGCTTGGTGTTGGAATCATCTACCATTATCTGATAGTGGAATTTTATTAGACTTGTGCTTGGTTTAAATAATCCATTTTCCTTTCTCTTAATTGTGAATTTGTTCGCGGTAGTTTGCTTGGCCCCTAAGGAAGCAGTGACATAATTTTGGGGTTCTACTTTTAAGCTTCATGGCCAAAAGATTAAAATTGGAAAAAAAAAGTAAAAGTTCTCGAAGCTCAATGTTGGCAAACAAAGAATCTTGGGCTCTTTTTATGGAACAGTTTGACACTAATATTTGGTGATTCCCATGGTTTCATTTGGTGGTGGTTGCTATTTTCCATATTAGGCTTCCTAACAGTTCTGATTCATTATTGTCCTTGATGATACCCTCTAACCATTTATCTCAATACACCTTTTTGATGGTGCAGATTCCAATCCAATGTTGAGAAATGGCGAGACTGGAGACTGGATTGGAACATTTGAAGGGCATAAGGGTGCAGTGTGGAGCTGCTGCCTAGACACTAATGCCTTACGTGCAGCATCTGCCTCTGCCGATTTTACTGCGTATGTATTATGAAGATTTGCTTTTATTGTTATAATTTGTATTCTATTGCTTGTTCAAGTTTAATTTATATCAGGAACATACTTGACCTCTTCACCACTTTCTTTCCTCTTTTTATCTCTAAGATGCACATGTATACACAATTTGTTATCATTGTGCAAATTGTAAAGATATTATCTGATATAAAGAAAGGCAGTAGTGTTCATGGAGCTGTCCAATTTTATCATGCCACTACTTGCAGGAAATTGTGGGATGCGTTGACTGGGGATGTGTTGCACTCTTTTGAGCATAAGCATATTGTTAGAGCATGTGCTTTTTCAGAGGTAAGGTTCAATATTGTTCTCTTTTATGTCTTATGCTTTATTTTTCCAAGAACAAGGAAAACATGGGGAACAAAATGGGTGCTGGAGCTATTTTGTTATATGCCTAATAGTTTAGTATCGTGGTTGAGAAAGAGAATGAAGTGATGATTCTGTTATATCGATAAGAACTGTTAGTTATTATTGTTTAATCCTCCTCAATGTTTCACAACCTCATATAGATGATACATGAAATCCTAATCTGAAAGAACAGAAGCACCGTTAAATCTTTAATTCAAACTTTGGATTTATGTTATCATAGTCTCATGCTGGCCTTGTATCCAGTGTCTAAATTGTTCCTTCTGCAGGATACTCATCTTCTACTTACAGGTGGAGTTGAGAAAATTCTCCGTATATTTGACTTGAATCGTCCAGATGCACCCCCAAGAGAAGTTGACAATTCACCAGGATCAATTAGAACTGTTGCTTGGCTTCACAGCGACCAAACCATCTTAAGTTCTTGTACTGATATTGGTGGTGTGAGGTATGAAGTGTAATGGAAATATTAAGTTTTTGGACCTATAATGTGTTCATATTGTGTTAGCAGATACAAACATCTTATTTCATCATTTAACCAGTTTTTTGCTAATTATTTCTAGGACATCCAAGTATTAAGAATACTGATACATTTTCTTGATGGATAGTTTTGACATCTTCATAATCTATATGTTTAAGGTGCTTGTCTGTATGTGTGTATTTTTATCGTCAACTAAGTCTGAATATGGATAGGGTTGACGCTATGTTGCATGATCATTTTGCTAGAGTGCTGTAAAGTATACGGTAAGAGAATAACTTTCTGTAAGGAGACCTTTCCTTTGTGTAACTTTCCTCTCTCGTCTGCAGGTTCACCATTTAGCTCTATCTGGAATTGTATTGTTAGATCTATTTAACATTAAGGAGAAAGATATGAAGATAAGCACTCAAATTTGATTAATTTGTCAATTAAAAGGTTGCTAATGTTCTGTAAATTGCATATGGATTTCCATATCTTTGTGTTCTTAAGGAACCGGCTAGTGCAGAACTTCTATCATAACACACTCATTTCTTAACCAGAATCCCTTCTGTATCTTAAATCATTTATCGCTGACATTTTCAGATTTCGCAATATAGTTTCTTTGGAAAAATACATTAACCCCTACTACGTAAAGTACTTTCTAATTCCTACTTAGCCTATATTTGCATCCTTATTGCAGATTGTAGCAATAGGTGGTGTCTATTCGCCTTTTACTTTATTTATATTGACCTAGATTACTTGATCCATTAACATTTCTTTATTTCATTCTTAGGTGCTGATAGTTAAATATAAAAAGCCTTTTATTCATGACTTCTTAGGTTATGGGACATCAGAAGTGGTAAAATTGTTCAAACACTAGATACAAAGTCATCTGTAACCAGTGCTGAGGTCAGTCAGGATGGTCGCTATATAACAACTGCTGATGGGTCTACGGTCAAGTTTTGGGATGCAAATCAGTACGTATCCTTAATTTGGAACCGATTTGTAGCAATTGTTTGTATTTGATTTCATTTTTCATATAAATATCAAAAAAAGGAGATTCAGGTTGTTTCCTTATTCTTCTGGTAATATTGGGGTGGACTGACCATCTCTTACTCGTTACATAGCTTTGGGTTGGTGAAGAGCTATAACATGCCGTGCAATGTGGAGTCTGCTTCCCTGGAACCGAAATTTGGCAACAAGTTTGTTGCTGGAGGAGAAGATATGTGGATCCATGTATTCGATTTCCACACAGGGGAAGAGATTGGTATGTGCATCTGAACTACCAGTACATACATAATCATAAATGAAGACCTAACTACATAACCAAAATCTTTTGTAATGGTTCTCAGAGCAGCTTTTATTTTTCTCAACAAGACATTAATGTGAAATTGTATCTGCTTAGTATATTCAGTGACCTCAAATTGCTCTATAATGTGCAGGTTGCAACAAGGGTCATCATGGTCCTGTTCATTGCGTGCGATTCTCACCTGGAGGGGAATCCTATGCTTCAGGATCTGAAGATGGAACCATCAGAATATGGCAGACAGGTCCTGCAAATCACAATGAGAATGATTCAGTTTCTGGAAATGGACCAACTGGGAAATTGAAGGTCTCAGCTGACGATGTTACCCATAAGATCGAGGGATTTCATATCAGCAAAGACGGAAAAACTGCAGAGAAGGATTAAGCAGCTGCAACATTCTTCAGTGTTCCTATATTGGCCATGCGTAGATTGTCAAAGTATTTTAGTTTTCTAGTGATTCGCCCTTCTGTCCAATAAAATGGGAACTCTTGTTTCTTTTGTGTAGTTTGTTCTTCCAAACTTCTACCATCAAGCTTATCATATGGATAAATCAGAAGTCTTGAGTTGAATCCTGTCAGCTTTTCCACACAAAAGTTTTGATCTTTCTTCAATTTTGGGGATTACTAACACCAAACTACATGCTCTTATTGTTACGTTATGATTTTTTTTTTATTTTTTTCCAGAAAAAAGTCAGTAACTTTCTACATATTATAGGGAAGCTGATCCAGCCAACTTTTCTATTCTCTTTGCGTGCTTGAATTTGATTCAATCCACAAGAAGAATTTGATCTTCTAAGACTTTGAAAGAACAAACAATGCTCCTGTTCGCAAGCTCCAATTGTCACAAATCTAAATCAGTAGTAATTAAGACCAAACACCGAGGGTAGTTTGGTAAAGAGCGAAGAAACAAATACACAACAAGCCACAGCCATACTTTCAGATCACGAGTCTCTTCGTTTATCTTTCTGCTCTCGAACCCAAAACCAAACCAAAAGGTCCCTTGCGAGTCGTATCAGAAAAACCATTCTTCTCTCTCTCTGTCTCTCTCGCGTATTGGGTCTTTTTTGTGTGTGTGTTTCTGTGGTAACTAGTGAGATTCGAATCGAAACCCTAGGAACTAGTTGCGGTTGCATTTTGGCGGGAAAATGTCGGGAAAAGGAGCAAAGGGATTGATCACTGGCAAATCCACCGTTAACGCCACGGACAAGGACAAGAAGAAGCCCGTTTCTCGCTCTTCTCGTGCTGGTCTCCAGGTTTTCTCGCTTCCCTCTTCTTCTTTTTTTTTTCTTTTGGGGTTTTTGATTGATAAATCCGTTGGGATTTCCCTGCAAGCGAATGTAAAGTCTGCGGTTTTTCCCAACGGTGGTTAGTTTAAACTGACCAGCTCCGTACCTACTTGAACCCTTAGAAAAAGATCGAATCTTTTCTGTTGGGTAGATTCAGTTCTTATTTTTGGTAGAGTTCTGTTTGAGTTCGTGAGTTTGTTGTTTGATTTTTTGTTTGTTTTTGTTGTGTATAACGAGGGATATGAAGTCTTTTGGTGTTTGTGTGAAGCAAAATTGGGTTGTTTAATTCTTGAGTTTGTTTTCATGTGTTTTCCTTGTTGTTTCTGACTACTTTCAGTTTTTCTTCTCTCATTCTTGTTTTGGTTCTTTGAGGGGGTTGAGGAGGTGTTGGAACAATGAAGGAAGCAATGAAATAACAATCTGGTTATAATATTTGCTTAAGGAGGGTGCCCAAAAGGATGTGCTGCAAAGTATTTTTCCTTCTTGATATGAATCTTAATTTGGATCAAGACTCTTTTAACTGGTTTCTAGTTTGCAAATGTTGGACGGATGAACTTGCGTGAGACACCTGCTTTCGTACCCCTTTGGTTTCATATTATATGTTGGTGGTTTCTCACGATCATCGACCATGTATGTGTTTTATATTAGTTTATGCCTTTGCAGTTGATTATGGGTGTAGGACCATGTATGTGTTTTATACCATGTTGGTGGTTTCTCAGGGTGGTGGAGCTGTCAACCACTCCGGCGTTCGTGGTAACGGTTTTAGTAGCTCCGTTATCTCCGGACTTGCGCAGGGGAGTGGTGAGTAGTTCACGCGACTCGGCGTAGGTACTCCTCCCAGATATGTTTATATGGTGTTGGATACAGGAAGCGACGTCGTCTGGCTCCAGTGCGCTCCGTGTAAGAAATGTTACTCTCAAGCCGACGCGATTTTCGACCCGAGTAAGTCCAAGTCGTTTGCTAGAGTCCCTTGTCGGTCACTCCTCTGTCGCAAGCTCGACACACCTGGATGCAGTTCTCGAACGCAGACATGTCTATACCAAGTCTCTTATGGTGACGGTTCGTTCACAGTCGGCGAGTTCTCTACCGAAACGCTGACGTTTCGTGGAAGCAGTGTTGGAGGCGTCGCGCTCGGGTGCGGTCACGATAATGAAGGCTTGTTCGTTGGGGCTGCGGGGCTGTTGGGACTTGGCCGGGGGAGGTTATCGTTTCCCTCTCAGACCGGTGGCCAGTTCGGTCGTAAATTCTCTTATTGTTTAGTGGACAGGTCAGCTTCTTCTAGGCCGTCTTCTATGGTTTTCGGTGACGCCGCGATCTCACAAGCTGCTCGCTTCACGCCGTTACTTTCGAACCCCAAACTGGACACATTCTACTACGTTGAGCTCCTCGGCTTCAGCATCGGCGGGACACGTGTCCCCGGCATCACGGCCTCTTTATTCAAACTCGACCCAACCGGCGAAGGCGGGGTTATCATAGATTCGGGTACGTCCGTGACTCGCTTGACTGTACCCGCTTACACGGCTCTCCGCAACGCGTTTAGGGTTCGAGCATCCAACTTGAAGCCAGCCGCCGAATTCTCGCTGTTCGACACTTGTTACGACTTAACCGGTATCAAGGAAGTGAAGGTGCCGACAGTGGTGCTGCATTTCCGCGGCGCCGACATGTCGCTACCGGCGTCGAATTATCTGATTCCGGTTGATGCCAGCGGAACCTTTTGCTTCGCGTTCGCGGGTACAACGAGCGGGTTGTCAATAATAGGGAATATCCAGCAACAAAGCTTCCGGGTCGTGTATGACTTGGCGGGTTCGCGGGTGGGTTTTTCGCCTCGTGGGTGCGCGTGAGATGTGCGTGCCGCTGGGTTATGTTATTTTTTCGTTAAAGGGATAATATAAAGCCCGTTCCCTGTCTTTAAAAAAGAGTCAGTTTAGACTATCTCTTTTAAGTGAAAGGAGGGGTGGGAATAATATAGACTCAGTCTCAGATTTGATTCGTATAACTCTTTTTTCCTTTCTCCGTCGGTTGGATTTAATTTACCTAAGAGTTCAGGACAACATAGATAATGTTAGTTTCTCGGATTTTTCCGTAAGAATATTTAGATTCTCCGTTGATGTTAAATTACGTTGTCGTTTTAACACTTCATTTGCTTCCTAATAAGATTTGTCGGATGTAATGAAATTGCTACTTTGAGAGAGCAGCTTCTGAGTGGAAAGCAGCAGTAATAATAAATTAGCAAATGCACATGGGATAAGAAGTGTGAAAGCCAAGGTGACAAAAAGACGTAAATGCTATTGTACCTTATTAATAACAATAGCTCTTGCGCAAGCCAACGAGCATGGTTAGGTCCCATTCTGCTTGATCTTCCAATAAAATTTTTTAATTTAATTTAAGAATTTTAAATATATATATATAAATACTATTTTAAAGTTTGATTAGTATAATATTATTTGATACAAAGGACAAAAAGATTAGATTTGGGATAAATCAACAATATTGTACCTAACAAATTATGCTACCTGCCGCCGGTGTACGATCTCCCCGAGTGAGGTCACAAAGCACGTGCAAGGACACTCCTTAGTCAAAAAAAAGTGGAACCAGTTGGCGTGTCGACACCAAGATCCGTGCATTACCAACATTTTGTTCAAAAGCTGGAAACATCATGGTTCTGTTTGGCAATCAGCTGATTGCATTAGCTATTAGCTGATAGCTGATTATATCAGCTGATTTGACTAGCTGATTGCATTAACTGTTTATCATTTGATGTTTGGTAAAATTAGCTGTTTAATATTAGCTGTTTGTGTATAAAATGACTTACAATGACATAACTTTTAAAAAAATTATAAATGTATGAATATTATATATTTTAATATTTTGTTAAATATTCTTATAAGAATT
>JANTPM010000005.1:2671469-2696140 GCA_025434745.1 Erythroxylum divaricatum
AAAAGGAGCAAAGGGATTGATCACTGGCAAATCCACCGTTAACGCCAAGGACAAGGACAAGAAGAAGCCCGTTTCTCGCTCTTCTCGTGCTGGTCTCCAGGTTCTCTCGCTTCCCTCTTTTTTTGTTTTTTGTTTTGGAGTTTTTGATTGATAAATCCGTTGGGATTTCCCTGCAAGCGAATGTAAAGTTTGCGGTTTTTCCCAATGGTGGTTAGTTTAAACTGACCAGCTCCGTACCTGCTTGAACCCTTAGAAAAAGCTCGAATCTTTTTTGTTTGGTAGAGTTTGTGAGTTTGTTGTTTGATTTTTTGTTTGTTTTTGTTGTGTATAATGAGGGATATGAAGTCTTTTGGTGTTTGTGTGAAGTAAAGTTGGGTTGTTTAATCCTTGTGTTTGTTTTGCATGTGTTTTCCTTGTTGTTTCTGACTACTTCGAGTTTTTCTTTTCTCTCATTCTTGTTTTGGTTCTCTGAGGGGGTTGAGGTGTTGGAATAATGAAGAAACCAATGAAATAACAATCTGGTTATAATAGTTTGCTTAAAGGAGGGTGCCAAAAGGATGAGCTGCAAAGTATTTTTCCTTCTTGATACGAATCTTAATTTGGATCAAGTCTCTTTTAACTAGTATCTAGTTTGCAAAAGTTGGATGGATGGACTTGCGTGAGACATCTGCTTTCGCACTCTTTTGGTTTCATATTACACGGTGGTGGGTAAAAGAAGTGCAGGCGCATATTGATGACTTAATACTTACATTTCATAGTTATAGTTTCTGTGATTTGAGAGAAGATCAAGTTTTTGTTCGGCCATGTGGTGAACTGTTGGGGTTTGAATCTGTCCAGTATAATTGGCATGATCACTAAAGTCGGGATCCAGCTCGTAAGATCATACAATCAAGACTCTATGGGTGAATTGAGAAATAAGTAACTTTATGATCGTCCATGTCGGAAGATTGATCTTGGTCTTGATCCTAAAACCCCTATCAATCTGACTTGACAATTTCATCATGAAGACTCTATTCAATAAGAGAAATAAAAAGAGTTTTAGGAAGAAGAAAACAAATGTTTAGTTATTGGTTATGGGTGGACTATGCTAGTGGCCTCATTTTTTCGCAAGAGTGAGTTGGCAAAAATAAGGTGGAGAGTTTTAATTCATAGAACTCTATTCCTCCAGGCCTTTACTTCACCTGATAAGAACATCTAGTTGGAGTTATCCAGTTTGACTTGGTGTTACGAGTTCATTGTTGAATGATGTCTCTAGCATGTAATCTGTAGATATGTTACAGAAACTTTTATTGTAGCCTCTCTTTATAGCCTTCTAAATATTGATAGTTCCTATTGTTAACGATTCAGGACTCTCAAATTTGCACTTATATGGTGAAACAGAAATAGTAGATAGGCTCATTTGATAGTTGAGACACAAGAAGAAAGATACAGTACTATTGTATGTAAGGGGTAATTACATTTTGAAACAACTCATGCTTGCAACGCTATGATGATTGGACTTGTATTTATTGGCTTAAGTTACTCTGTGACTTCAATCGTTGTGATGTTTTCATCTATTTGGAGATGTGTTCTGGGTTTTTTTGAATTCTGGAAAATGCACAAAGCATCAGTTGACATTTCTAGTGCAGCAGCTTTATATGTTCATTTATAAATGTCTTTTTGAACTTTTCCTGCAGTTCCCCGTGGGACGTGTACACCGTCTATTGAAAACCAGGGTTTCTGCAAATGGAAGGGTTGGAGCAACAGCCGCTGTCTATACAGCAGCTATCCTTGAGTATCTGACTGCAGAAGTGTTGGAGTTGGCAGGAAATGCAAGCAAGGATTTAAAAGTTAAACGTATAACACCTAGGCATTTGCAGCTTGCAATCCGAGGGGATGAAGAACTTGACACCCTGATCAAAGGAACCATTGCAGGTGGTGGGGTTATCCCACACATTCACAAGTCGCTCATCAACAAATCCTCCAAAGAGTAGTAGTGTTTTAGATGTTAATTTATCCGTTTGTTGTATTTGTACTTTTTGAGAAATTTGTGAGAAAGAACTTGGCATGCTTGAACCCATCATATTTTGACTATCTATTTTCAGGCAGTGAAGTCATGTATTCCGTCTCATGAGATCCTCATTAACTACTATGACTTGCATTAAAGATGTTTATGGTTGTTGATTGGAAGAAACTCTGCCCCAGAAGGGCAGGAATCAGTATTCAACCAGTACCATTAACTTTCATAAGAGCAACAAAAACGAGTATTAAGGTGAAAAACTTGCCCAACATTTGAAACCGTAACAAGGTAATGTAGCTCATTAATGAAGGCATTGCTTTTTATTATAGCAACTTTGAGATCCTAAGGACCATTTTCTGAACTCAAAAACAGACTTGCATATCATTCTGTTCAATTAACACCAGAAAACAGAGTGGGTGGAAGGCTGACAAGGGATACTTGGAGTTCAGTACAGAAACTTTCTAAAGAACTACTTTTGTTTCAAAGGTCTTTTGTGTAGAGGAAGCTCGGAACTGCGTAGCAAAATAAGCAGAAGATTACCAGCATCTCATTTTCACGTGAAAAAACTTGACTGCAGCTGCCTCCTGACTTCGTTTATTTCTTTTAATTGTTGCTGCATAAGACATAATTATACGAAAGGAAAGCTAAGTTCTCAAAGACGAACAGTTAAATGCTGATACATACAAAAAAAAAAAAAAAACTAAATTGTCATGAAATGTTCTGACTCTCAAAAGTTATGGTTAGAAAAAGTGCAAGAGTGATATGCATCTCTCGGATTTCTGCTTGAACTCTTACTATTTTTCCCCATCATGAAGTAAGCAATGCACATGTTTGCTCAGATCAGCACCTCAGGGCAAACATTTCCTAACGCTATTAAATTAGAGGCTCCTTTGGCATTACTGTGGCCATGAACATTGAGTCCACATTCTGGAGATTGTTTCAGAAAGCATATGGTATGTCACAACCGCACAAGTTTCAGTAATCCCTTACTTACACCTTCACGATTTTTTTTGTCCAAATTATATGTCCATCTGGATGACATGAAGGGGTACCAAGTGCACGTAACGGAAATATGTATGCATCGAGCATGTTTTATACATTGATCAAAGCAAACACAAACACATACAAACAGACAAACAGAACATAAGGACAGGGTGTACTGACAAACCTTGTGCAATTCCTTCCACCACATGTTGGACTTCTCTTGTAGAAGACGCCACTCAATTGCCAGCTCAAATTCAAGATTATTGGCTTGGGAAAAATGTGAAGTTGATACTGCTTTTCTCTGAGAGAAAAAACGATAAATGGAAATCAGTCTTCGTTTCAGTCGAGAGGCTCCAGGGACACTAGGCAGTAAAATTATTCAACAAAATTATGAACATGAAGATAAGTGATATTGACTACCCTGTCTTCAGATATTCTTCTATGCTTGTGGTTCAAAACCAGATGACCATTGAAAGTAGCAGTTTTTCCTGGATTTCTTAGACTTGCCCTCTTACCAACTATACACCTGCAAAAAAATCAACAAGGATTGTTATCTTCTGTCAGAGAATTGATACCCTTAACGGAGGAAAGCCGTTAAAAGATGATGTAAGTGAAGGAAACTGGAAAATTCATGGCATGCATCTTCAATAGAGATTTTAATTTTTAGGTTTTACAGAGCTGACTTGAGGTTTGGGTCATCATTGATCTAACTGTTTTGATTGACTTTTGTAATCAAATATGGTGTTCCACTGTAAAGAGTACACATCTTTCAGGAAGCTGCTTTCACTATACCTCTCCTGCCCTTGTTATGCTCAATGACTTGGTCCGGGTTAGTTTTCTGAGAAAAGATGGTTATCTCTACAGGTTATTAACGTATTACCTCCATTCACACAAAAAAAAGAGAGAGAGAGAGGGAGAAAGAAGCTGTAAAGAATCCAATTTCAGAGTCAACAGAGGAAGCTCCTGACAGATCAGAGAAATTTGATTGTTCCCACATGGCTTGATTCAGTATTACAAGGCTTAATACAAGGAGGACGTTAATCTTGTAGATCAACTCATATTGAAAGAATGTTTACAGTAAGGCAGTGAACTGATGCAAAATTTAGGAGGCATTTTATGGCAAAACATCAAAAGGAAAAAGGTATCCAACCTAAATATTTTGATAACTGTACAACTAAAATTTGCCCTGACATTGTAACTGCACTTGTATTCCTACCCACTTGCTTTATTAAGACTGAACTGAAAAAACATATATTGTTTCAACTTATTGGAGCATGGATCACTATGTGGAAATAAGAGACAGTAAAATAGTCACCTTCCATCTGCTAGCATTAGGCATCTGCACCGTAACTCATTTAGTGCAGAGTCAGCTGCAGCTTTTACCCTGAATGCAACCAAAGCTTTACCTGATGACATAAAACAACCCTGTTAATTACATTCATTTTAATTTACAGCATATGAATCCGAAATTTAGCCAGTGATGCATTTAATCATTCATTAATATGCTTTACCATATTGTGGGCTGGAGAAAGTACTCTGTTCTATCATCCTTGCCTTAATCTTTGCATTAAGTGCATGCCAAACCAGATCCTAACGGAAGTAAGAAAGTGGAAGGAATTAAGAAGTATGTAGCATAGTTTCTGGCTGACCTCATCTAGCCAACGTATTGTCAGTATTAAGGCAAACCTGCTTCCAAGATTCAAGGAAGAGAACTATCCCTTCCCGTATCACCAAAAATCACTTCAAGCTCAGAGTTAGCTTATACATATTTGATAGATAACTTGTATCTATTTCAACTAGTAGATTCAACTTTGCAACTCAAGATTTCAGAATCCACATAATCAAGAGCTAAATGCACAGGGCAACTGGCAAATAGTTATAGCAAATAACTTGTGTTTCAAAAACAGATCCCCTAAGAGTTATCAACATAAAATATACCTCTACTTCAGATGATGTGAAGGATGGATCCAAATTTTCTAGCAAGATCAGGCGCTCTTCTTTATTAGCTTGTATAATTTCTTCCCAAGGCTACATTTGAGGGAAGTCAAAGTAAGGATAAACAAACTTCAGAGAGAGAGAGAGAGAGAGAGAGAGAGATGAGGCATGATATTAATTTCATTGGAAATATAAGCTCCAATCTTTTGCAGGGTAAAAGCCATAATGCTCAAGCTCTCCACTGTAAGCATTTATCTATAGACTAGATAAGAGAGCAACTGTTGATTCCCCATACTCTCGTGGGCCTCAATGTATTGTGGACAAGAGTAGCTGAATCTTGGTTTCATGCTTTCCATTTCCAAGTTTCACCGCTTTCATTCATCATTGTAAAGTTATAAAACCATGATAAAGTTAGCACTTGAAAAGAAGCTTGAATAAGAAGTTTAATCAACAGAATGTTTATATGAGATTATGGCTTCAGAAAACATGCAGAAAATCGCAATAAGACTATGACACCAAATTTTTTAAATGTGAACACAATGTTTCCCTGTATCTACAAGTTGTACAGACTTCTAAATGCATAACAATACTTCAGCTGGTTCTCAACATTAAGCCACCCAAAAAGAAAAATGAAAAGAGGCAACAACATATGAGTGAAGGAAACCCTTATGGGTCGTAAACATAAGGTTTTAAGAATGCTAGGAGATCAATACATCTTAATCATAATGTTCTGATGATCAATTGGCCGGAAGAAGCTCACTTCTTAATCCTGTATCAATGTGATTGCTTCATGTTAAGAGACCAGTAATATCCCATGTTGCAGCATAAAATCTTTAATTGAAGGTCTCAATTGATAGGAAATTCGAAGCTATTTGAGAAGCTCACGTAAATTATGAGATGGTATATTTACTCCAAAACACTAAACTTCAACCAATTCCTTTCAGACAATATTTAGCAGTCCAAATCATTAAGGAAATTTTCAATAAGAACAGAATTGTTTTAGTTTCACCAGATAACAATGATAAGAAACAGAGATGACAATGAGCAAATGATAACTCACTAGCCACTTGAACCATCTTCTTTTATCCTGCACAGAAAAGAATAAATATAAATGTATGCATTCTGCAAAGGAACATAATGTAAAAACAAGAAATGTTCACTTTAGGAAGGGAAAACAAATTTATTCATAAGAGCCTCATTGACAAAAGTAATCTCTCTGAGATGGTGATAGCAAAATGAGGAAAGCCCTTTTGAACTTACCGCATCTGGTCTTCTCTGAACCTCTGTAGTCTTACTGACAGTTCTAACATCCTTTTGCTGTTCAAGCTGATGGCTTAGTTCTTCAGTAATCTTATCTTCCTTGTTACGACAAAGAACCTTTTTCTTCAAATGAGACTGAAGATTTGATGCGTTCTGAGCCAAGTAATCACCTGAAAGCCGTAATTTTTTAGCCTTATGATCAACCTGTGCACTCGTATCATTGCCAGTTTTGGGGTTTAGTCTTGTATTTCCATTAGAAATGAATCCTTGCTGATGGGTACCAGCTATAGCCTTCTTAGATTCTGCAAGCACTAGAAGAAGCAAGTTTGACCTAATGGTTTTATTTTATGGGAAGTAAAAGTGAAAAGCCTACAAGCAATCACCTTTAGCAACTTGGATGCTTCTGTAGGACTTGCTTCCTTCACACTTAACAACTTGAATGTTTCTGTTGAACTTGCTGCCTTTTACTGCCAGTCCGTCCACTTTGCTGGACAATTCAGGTTTTCTAATGGACTCCTTTATATGTTGTTTAATGGTTTGAGAATGTCTAGGCCTTTGATCCTTTGTTTTGTTAAAATAACATTCGACTACATAAGCAATCGATTATTCGTTTGCAAAGACAATAAATAAAGATGCCATTAGAATTCACCTGTATAAACAATCGTTAAGCATGCAATAAAGGTCATAAATAATTATTCCAGTTTTTAATACAGCTATGGAATGAGTACTTACATATTCATGAATAGATCATGGAAGGCCCTAATTCTTCTTGGTTTGAAGCTCTAAGTGATTACCTATTTAAGGAACGCTGCTTCTATCTCTTTCAAGTATACAATCCTAACTTGAAGAGATAGATATTCATCATTAGGTTGAGGACTGCTAGGTTTTTATTTTGAGCCATTTGTTCTACTTCACAAACCATGAAATCTTGGATGCATCAATAATCTTAGTAGACAAATTAAAGTGCAATAGTTGTATAATAAAGCAGGTCTTACAGTTGCAAAGTAGTTTTGAGACACAAGAAACTATGTGGACTCTCCATTTCTCAATGAGCATAGACAGAAATGTCGATGCTTGAAACATTATCAAACTAGTACTTTCATATTTTCAGTTGGGACATTTTCCCTCATCAGAGATGCATACAACTGACATTAGGATTCTAATTAATATAGAAATGCAAGCACATAACTATCTTACCCTCAGCAATTATATACAATAGAATCAAAAACAAATGACTTGATAACAGGTAGATGAAAATGTTTTTTAAGAAAATTATTCAAGATGTTGATAAGGACCTTTAGCAGTCAAGAGGCAAATGTATAAGCATACCAAACAAAACCCATATTGTTCTGTCACAGCACCAAGCAGAAAGAAAAGCTTATACTAGACCAACCTCTAATTCCAGCTATTTGATCTGTAAAGTTCTTTGATATTGTCATCTTTTCAACATCAAAAGTACAGGAGAAGATGTAGTCGGCCATTCTCAATTCTTCTTCAGATGGCTGAGGATTTCTCTTGTCATTTGATGTGCATATAACACTACATTTCTGAACAATTGCATCCTGAAACAGATGAGAAATTACGTTTGTAAATTTGAACATTGATTTTGGGAACTAATCCACGATAACTCTCTACATTTTGGCACTCTATAGAGCATTTACAACATCAACTGATCAACATGAGATAGGCTACCCCAAAAACATTAAAGTCAAATTGCATGATTCTAATTGTCAATGAGTTTTATCCATCCCAATCGCTCCAATAATGCAAAAGAAAGAAGAAGGGCTTGAGTGAGGATATCAAAAACTACACGAGAATTTACAACAAGAAAATGGCAATAGAAAATCTCTTGCTACTTTCTGTCAAGTAACCATTATATAGTGTTGTCCTTTATATAGAAGCTGTAGCAATCTTGAATATGTATTATTTCATAAACTACAAAGTTACACTTGCTAACTTCCAACACCATCATTCTTCTTGCACATTTCTTTAATATCTCATTTAATTCAAATTACCTAACAAGTTTGGCGCAACCAGCGTACCTGTGAACCTAAGACCCTTGCAGTATAAAACTGAATCATTATTTGTTGTACGAGCTTAGGAGAAGCCACTGAGGCGATTGCCAAGAATACAGACGAAATTTTTACTACATTCCAGTTTACTCTGGTACACTGAAGTAACCAATACTCAAGACATCATGGGTTTACCATGATGATCAAGGAGGTTGGCGTACCTCCCTATGTGGCAAAATCCACAACCTAGAGGTGCACGGGGTGAGGAATTTGTAAAATGTTTGTACCATCCAATTGAAATAAAATAAAACCATGGTCAAGTACGATCATGAATAGTCAATTAGGAGAAAGACAAAAGTTCAACGCAACTATGAATAAGTAGCAAATTACCACAAGGTTGATATTGGTAACTCCATCACCCTCACCAGAGGCCAAAAACAGCTCGTTCCATCGTGGTTCATAAGCCCCCAAAAATTCTCGAATTTCCATAGGACGAAAATACCATACCACTTTGACCTTCTTTTCACCAGTTGGAGTCTCGTACATCTTTACAAGTTTACCAATGTAGTTCTCTGGCTGATTTAACAAATACACACAATCATAGAGAAAGTACTCAACACCTTCCAATGTGAATGAATGGTAGAACTGCACGTCTTTGTTCACTCCAACACCCTTCTTAAGGCCCCACTTGAATGTATCACGACCGCGACAGATCATGGATTATTAGCTCTTCAAGCAGTGATCACAAAACACATGAAACTATTTTCCAACGTAAATTTTGGTCATCATCTGGTAGAAACTACTGCAATGAACATATTTAGTGAATAATTTTACATTTTACTGTTAAGGAGAAATCCAAATTGATGAACTAAAGTTCCTGAAATGCACAACAATAACAAGACTCCAAAAAGGAAACACAACAGAAAACGAACAGATGGTGCAAGTTCACGGGGACAGTGTTAAATAACAGTAACCGATCATAGTCAGCAAAGCTAATAAAATGCTTAAAGAAGTTAGGTTCACTGAAGCCATGAGTTCCTTCTCATTAAAAACCCACACCAATTCTCTCAGACAATAGAAGAGAACAGACTAACGGGTCGCCCCCAAGTCACTACCTTGAACTTCTTGTCTAAAGATTTCTCAAACCGAAAAGAACCTAATTGAAATTTTAAGAACATCAAAATTACGCCTTTGGCCATGAGTTCTCATTAAAATCCGGCACCATTCCTCTCGCAGAGAAGAGAGGAGAAGAGACTAATGGGTCGTCATTAAAGTCACAATCTTGAACTTTTTGTCAAAAGATTTCTCAAACCAAAGAGAACATAAATGGAGAGAGCGAAAAGACAATCAAAATCACACCTTTTGGCCAAGAATTCGAAGCCCCTCGTAGAATATCACATTACCATTTTTGGAGAGAAGAAGAAAAAAGAGTAACCGTCGAGAATTTGTAAGTTCCCTAACCATTTATATAGACACTGTGGCATACAGAAGAAGGAAGAACGTTTGAACTTTAGAAAGCAGCAGATGAGCGATTAGTACTAACATGCGCTTAGGTGCGTACTGTACGGTCTGCCGCTTGCATCGTTCTTTACGTGAGTGACTTGCTTGCTTCTGTTGCATTGCATGGGTGCATCTTCAGAGTAGCCGTATTCAGACACTCTACCCGCGATTGTAGGAGCGTGCTTACACTCTCTCGTCAAGTTTTTATATATAATAAAAAAAATTTAAATGCATATTATTAATAGTTAAATTAAATTTTTTTAACTATTATAAATATTCATATTTAAAACTTTATATTTGAAGGCGTTTTGGAAACTCTTCACCTATTTATTTTGGGATAATCATAAATTAAATTGAGTAGAAAAATCCATGTTTACATTTGATGATAATTGAGATTTTTTATTTAAGAGAGAAATTATATTTTTCTAAAAATTGATAAAATAATAAGTTTTTATTTTAAATTTAATTTCAAGAGCATTTTTTTCTAGTATAGGAGAAAAGATTCTCGCAATGGATATATAAAATTATATAATCGTCGTATTCTCAAGATTGTTCAGTGAAGACTCATCGCGCAACTACTAACAAAAAAAGTCAATTTTTACAGAATATAAGGTAATAGTATATTATAATTACCATCAAGTGTCTATATATATATACTATCATTTTTTATATATTTACTTTTTTAACCTACATTACGTATTTACTCTTCTAATTTACGTTACTATTATTATGTCATATTTACATGTGAATATGCCAAAAATACTCTTTATTATATAAGGATAAAATTACGTACAACCAAATTTTCTAATATCTGCTTTATTACAGTTCTTTGATGTGATTGCGACTCTAAACTAAATCTATTATTTTTTATTATTTTGTGAGAATTTTATCATTCTATTTGGCTCACGTACCTCAACTAAAGGCAGCAATCTAAATCTGATTGAATCATGTAGACAACAAAACCTCAACTGACTACTGACAAATGCCACGCTCCATTGCATTCATTCCATGATGTTTACATTTACAAATATGTTATGTTTTTTCCACTTCCCAGAAATTGGGAATCATAAAAGAAGTGTTCGTACAAACTTGTTAACTTGGACCTGGCCCTAGAAAACTGGGGAACAGAAAATAAAAAAGAGGAAAAACTTACAGATGGAAAGAAAACATTACAGGGACAGAGGGCTCTACTCCTACGAAATCAGGGTGTGAAGAAGGCTTGGAAAAGAACATCAAATGCATCGCAAGCAGAGGATATCTGTTCACTTTATAGGATGATTTGGAGGGGAAAAAAAAAGAGCAAGAACGAAAAGGAAATGAAAAATGGAGTCTCCTATGACAGGTACAAGCTATTGATAAAGTTAAATGTATACTATTGGCTCTGCGAATCCGACTTTGGTAACAATCTGCTTATAAAGGGTGACATGGCAGCGAGTAATGTTACCGGACACTCCTCGTGAGGAAGATGACCACATCCAGATATAGCAACCAGTCTCTGCAAGTTTAACATTCAGCAATGCAACATTAGCTTATAAATTGGCTTATTGCTTTTTGAAATGTAAATTTTCTTTTTAAGTTCATCGTGTGCAATGTAATTTAAGTTTCATTCAGCAGCATTCGCTCCCATAGCTAATTTCAGAAAACAGAGCAATTACAGAGCTTTCGAGTTTGTATATCGACTCCCAAGTTCAAAGAATGGAGACAAGGAACAGTATAAAACCCTGGTTTAAATCGTCCCAGAATTTACTAATATTTCGTTTGATAGACATTTTGAATGAGGTTCAAAATGTTGCAGAGTATACTTACAGAATTTAGAAGTTTTGAAGCCATGGCTTGTGAAGATTTAAGAGGGACAAGGGCGTCTTCGGCGCCAGCAATGACTAAAACTGGCATTTTTTCTGCTACCTTCATTAATGAAGCTGAAACCTGCGGTGACAGGATTGTCTCAGATGAAAGTTTACCAATTTCATGGAGTGCTTCATCCCAACCTTCAATGCACAACGGCGCCTGTCGTCGAATGAGGACACAAAGCCAGCAAAGAAAAGTACCTCAGAATCCCATAATGACATTATGCCAAGGAACAGAGTGCTTCTGCTATAATTGAATGCAATCGTCGCAGTGGCAACTGTAGCTTAAGTGTTTACTATGAAAAGAACATAAACATTCAACCTAATATTCAGGTGCATACAACATACCTTGTATAGATTTAAGATCTCTGTTGTTAGCTTGGAATCATCAAACCATGCTCGTCTATTCACCACTTGAATGATTTCTGTTCGTAGTAAAGGACGAACCAAGTGTTTCTTTCCAAGTGTTGTTCGCAAAAGTATCCTGGCAAAGGCAGGAACCAGTTCCCTTGACAAACTAACATTTGCTAGTACAACTCCCTTAATTGCAACCTGGATAATATCCAAACATAGAACAACAAATCATCATTCAAGGCTGTAATAATCATATTCGGATTTACGGTGATATCTCCTTTGCAGAAAAATAACACGCAAATGTACTCACATTGAAAGAAGTCAATGATGCTTGAACTCTCTGTGCAGCCTTTAAAGCAAGCAAGCCTCCATCATCATGACCAACCAACACCACTGAAGAGAACCCCAGTTCAGAGCAGAAAGAAAGAAGTAAGTCAACCTGAAAAGAAGAATAATATGATCAAACTTCAAAATAATGATGAGTGTCTGAACAGAAAGCACAACACTTGATAACAGAAATTTAGTGATGGAGAACAAGTAAGCAGAGACGACATGTTTGCAAATCTAGTAAACAAAAAAATATTCCTGTAGTATGACATACAGCTTAAAGTTGCAAAACACATCATAACTTCTAGAACCTTAACACATTAAAAAGTTGACTGTGCAACTGGTACAAAAAAATGCTGCTGCATAGAATATTGTAACTAACATATTTGGTTCCAAGACAGCTTTACAGTACTCGAGTAGATGATTAAAGAAGATGCCTTTAGAACTTAAGAGTGTCAACACTTCTTCATTAACAATGAAATTCACCTGGGTGTCAAGTTTGTAAGGATTGGGCAATTCTTTATCTTCCCAATCCTTCCTACGTGGCCGAGAAGTCAATCCCCATCCTGGCCTATCAAAAGCAGCAACCTTACAGCCAACCTGCCGAGCCAGTACACCCATCACATGCCTCCATGAAAAGACTCCTCCCCCAAAACCATGAACTAAAACAATACCAAAATCGTCATTTTCTTCCACGCCTACCTCATCAGTTGCAAAGTTTAATCTACTTATTTCATTTTCCTGAACAGCATCGTCTAGGTTCATAACAGGAATATCTTCAGAAAGAACTGGAGAAGTTGGAGAACCGTCCAACAGCGGAGCATATAAAGGTGAGCTGTGAAATTGATTACTATAGCTCCTATGAATATTATACTGAGTTTTGGATAACAAACTCAATGGTTGTCTTTCACACTTTAGCCTACTCAACGTCATCTTTGGAGAACTACAATCAGAGTTAGGTTCAAGAAATGTGGCGGATGATAAAGAAGCAGCTGGATAATGGGGCAAGCTTAGCTTGTAGTGGATGGTAAGGCCTTGGCATGTAACAAACAAGCTGTCGAAATCAGCAAGCAATCTGACCGGGATTTTCCCTTCATCAAGTACCACTCCAGAAGGCTTTCGCCTCATTTCATTATCAATTTTTGGAGGCTTCCCTCCGGCAGGAATGGGAGATCGTGGAATCTTCTGATATCCACAGAAAACATTTTTGCATGCAAGCACCTGAAATTTAAATTTGAAATTCAATAGACGAAGCATTAACTAATGCAATAGATAGAACATGGAGGGAAAATTTCCACAATTTAACACTAAGGTAACGAAATTAGAGAAACCAATGAGAAGGTTTCCTCAATTCTGAGCAACTAAGGATGAACCTTGATCCTGAAAGAAATACTCCTGTATGCATGTTACCTGTGAGACACCGTGAGGTGACTTGTAAAATTTATGCAAGAACCTCATCTACTAAGAGGGGATCATAGGTCGGAAGAAATAAATGTACAAAAGAAACAAATTAAGAATGGTACACAAAGCTTACAGCTTCCGGGTCAACTCTGTGGAACATAAGCTTCCTGCGGCTTCTGCAACTCGTTCTATATGCAACAACAGTGTGACCAAGGGCAAAAACTACAGAAGAGAGGAACAAAATAGGCATTCCCCATGACTTCTTCAAGTGGAGCTTTTTCCTTGCGAGGGAAGTCGAAGCTTCAGCCTCAAATTGAGAATTCACAGTGAAAACACATGCCTTTACTGATAGAACAACAATCGAAGTAATAGAACATAACGTTACAGTTCCCAGGTAAGGACCATGGGAGAGAGCCGGGGCATCACACATTGAATAAACACCTGTAAAAATTTTAACAAAGGAAGGAACGTAGAATCAGATGGTCATGCACGAAAACTTCATATCATATTTATAAAATTGCCATGTAAAGAGATCCCATGTATTTCAATTATTTGCTTCAGGTGGCACCTAAAAAGGGTGTGAGAAAAAGGGGCAGTTTGTGTTGGATAACAAAGCATTCAACTCTTTCACTTTCTGAAAATGTAACATATCAAAAAACCCGTCTTGGAGGTGAAAACAGTAAAGGAAAACAATTATCAGAGAATGATGATTGAAGAAGAAAAACTCATCCTTCAATCGAATATTAAAAGATCTTAGCAAAGATACACAAAAGCCAATGAGGAAATGAAAAGCGAGAGACGTACAGATAATGAAAAAAGACCTAATAACAGAAACAAGAGGAACATCGATCAAAGAGCTCTTAAAAGCGTATCTACGCAAATGCTCCCTAAATCCATAACACCTCAAGCACGTGAAGTTCGACAACAACATCAACGGCACTAACACGTCCCCAATCGCCACAAACACCGGCATCGACGACACCAGCAGCGACGCCACCATTGCCACAATGAATATCACAATCCGCACACCCCTTCTCGCCTTCTCCACCACCAACGCTGCCGCCGCAACTCCTCCCCTCCCCGCCGGCGCCATAGTTAACAACAACTCCAAAAACTAATCAATTCTAAACCAAAATCCTTAGCAATTGAAACCCTAGCTGAGCCCGAAGATCGATTCAAGCTTCGAAATCGGTCTCATGGCGGTTGTTCGTCTGCCATTTACTAATCTGCCAGACTAGCCGGCGGTCAAATTCAACGGCAACGATCCATGAAATGGCCAATAAAAATCCCCGATTTCTCGCTAGGGTTTCAAATCTGGTGCAGAACAAAGAGAAGAGGGAGGGAAAGAAGGGAGAAAAGAAAAAGAATTGAACTTTTTTTCAAAAACAATACAAACGTAAAAGGGAATTTTTAAATTATTTTTTTCTTTTTTTCTGGTTTTCTGTGTCTTTCCTTTTCTGTTCTTCTTCCTCTTCCTTTCTTTTCCTTGAATGTCTCTGGTTTTCAATTTTTATAATATTGAGCAAAAAAAAAACAAACCAAAACATTTATTTTTTAATTTGCAATTATACAATAATATTTTTTTATTAAAATTTCATAATCCATTTATTTTATTTTTCAATAATAAATTTTATTCTATATTATATTCTTTAAATTTTATTATTGACTTGACTCTTGTGAGAGATTGTTTTGGTTTTTTGGCTTGTGATTATGTTTACTTTATTTAGGATAAATATAGTCAAAAGGAAATACAAATTATAGGTGTCAAAAATAGATATTTGATTTGAAGTTCGTAGATCTTTTTATTTTGTTTTCAAATATTTTAATTTAAAAAAATTGATAAATCACACATAAAATAAGAAAATATTCAACTATTTAAAATTCATTTGAGTTTAGTTTATTATATCCAAGAGGTTAATTATGAATTTTTAATTTAAGTACTAATACAATTGCCAAAAATTTTATAAAACAACCTCTCTATTATTTAGAAATAAGATTGCGTAATATTAGATCTTTTCAAACTTTCGTATCAGTTAAATTTTTACTAAATTATTATTATTGTTATACGATTGCATGCAATTCATGTTTAAAGTGAATAATAACTCAATTTGTTGAGCTGATTTTTTTTTTGGGTTACAGCGAAGAGAAAGCTAAAACTACATCATAAAGAAATACCACAAGTATCAGCTCATATAATCAAGGAGAGGGTTTCAGGAGCCCATACGGGTAGCTCGGTTGGCAATCTAGTATAGTAAATTGGGACAAAGACCTGAGTTCGATTCCTGACAACGGGAGTGCATGGGCCGCTCTGCTAGGCGGTCGACCGAGATCAAAAACCGTGGTTTACCCCCTCACAATCTAGTCGGGCTCGGGTGTGGGGACAATTGGGGTGGCTGATTCCACCTTTTGGGACAAGGAGAGGGTTTCAGGAATATCGTCCCAATTTTGAGATTTTGAAGAAATGTCATGACCCAATTTAGCCAGACGATCTGCTGCAAAATTCCCTTCACGAAGCACATACCTAATAGAACAACTCGAATTCCTAACAAGTAAAACTTCAATATCCACAACCAAAACAGATAGGGGATGTGAATAGATAACACCACAAGTCACCATCCACACCGCCTCCATGCTATCAGATTCTACCACGATCTGCTGAAAACCGTAATCTCATACAAAAATCAAACCATCCCGAATAGACCATAACTCCCCCCACTAAGATAGTTGAAACACCAATTCGAAACAAATACCCCCAAGTTAACGACCAAATGATTCACGCAACAACCCTCCACTACTAGTCAGTACAGGATTAACAATAGAACTGTCGTCAAAATTTAACTTCACCTAATCAGCTGGTGGTGCAGTCCAACAAATCCAACACCTCACATCTTAAAGCTTCATTTTTGAATCAAAAAGTCAATTACACATCCATTGTAAAAACACAACTATTCAAATTTGCCAATGTGACCAAAATGGGGGTAGATTTTGATTGTGACACTAACAACTTTAATAATGTGTTATTTGATTCTTTGGTTCCATTATTTGTTTTGTGGACCGTTAAATCATTTCAATTCATAATTTAACCAGTAATGTAGCCTCCTAATGATGCCTAAGATGACTTAGTTAGCTTACTTACACTATTTGGGTGGTTGTTCAATTGTATAACCTATTAGCCTCTTCAATTCAGCAATAATTTGAAGAAGATTTTAATTTCATCAATATTTTGGATATAATGTGTTATATTTTAATTAGAACTTTTATAGGAAACAAGTAAATATAATAAAAGATTAAGACCTCTTTTATAATTAAAATATTTTTTGAAAAATTATAAAGAATTCCTTCTAATTTTTTGTTTAGTAGAAAAGCTCTTTCTCTTACACTCTAATTAAAAATTAACAAAGAAATATGTGTTGTATAAATATGAAACATGAACTAATTAAATGTCACTAATATAGTAATACATCTTAGTTGTTAAACTCGACCCAAAATATTAAACTTAGCTTAAATTAATAATTTAAAGTAATTATTTTAGTAATGATTAAATTTAGTTAATTCAAGCTTAAAAAGTAGGTTAAATAACTAGTTAAACAATATTTGATTAGTATAAAAGTGATATTTATATTTCGTCATTATTTTTTAATTTAAGTCTAAAATAATATATTTTTATGAAACACTGAAAATTACAAGCTTTTTTTTTAGAATTTCAAATATTAAATAATTTTTAAAAAAAATCTTAAAAAATAAAGAAGATTCGTGTCTTATCATTAAAGTAAATATGATTGGAGCAAAATTGTACTAAAATGATGGTAGATTTTTATTTTAAGATTTTGCATTATTGAAACCAAATAGTAAAGTTGGAGCAATGACAAATAGAAAGAAAGTCAAATAATTAGGTATGATTTGAACATTTATATTGGTGGTTCAAAAGTCTTACTTTCAAGTAAAAAAGGCTGCTATGATGATTGAGATTTTGGAATATGAAATATAAAACTATTCATTACCTCTCTGTGATGGACCAATAAAAGACATCATGTAACTAAAATATGATATCCATGTACGATTATTGTGCAATTTTTTTCGAGCACTTTAGAACTAATTTTACTTATTTTTTCTGTAATTTGTATTATTTTATTTATATCTGGGTTTACCAAAAATAATTTTTTTAGTATGTAGAAATAAGGCTATGTATCATCGAACTTTTTCAGAACTTACTTTATTACGAAACTTTAGATTGAATGTAATGATGATGATGACAACTCGTTACCTCTTTGTAACGGGCCAATAAAAGACACCATGTAACTAAACTATAATATCCATAAACCACTTTTGTGCAATTTTTCACAATGACTAATAGAAGAGCTTATTGCCGCAGATGCATAAATAGACACAAGTTAAGAGTAATATCAATGCAATCACTTTTAGCCGATCACATAAATGTATATTGAGTATTGATGATATTTATTATTATTATTAATTCTATTTCATTTATTAGTGTATTTATTATAATTTTAGTTACATATAATTTTTTGGAACTAATTTTAATTTTTCTCTTTAACTTGCATTATTCTTATATTGTCTTATTTTTATGTGAGTCTACCGAAAACAGTCACTCTATTATATAAGGGTAAAATTGCGAACTATCAAACTTTCATAAATCTCGTTTCATTGCAAAATTTTAAACTGAGTAATGATTGATGACGAAGATGATGATGACCTTATGACTATTCTATGTGGCTATTATATGTTTGGTGATGTAAAGTTAATCCAAGTGCTTACAAGAATTGCAAGGATAATTTTCCTCATAATTAGGTGCATTAATCTTTTTTTAATAACTATTAATTAAGAGATGGATTGGATTTAAATGTTACTTACAATTTTAATGTTTATTCTTTTTTAAAATTAGTGTGAGCTATAATTTTTATCAAAGCTTAACCTCTTAAATTTAGAAACATAAAATACCCTTAAAAATATACCTTCACCATTCGACTGCTCCAATTAGGCCATAGAATTTGATTTCAACTTTGATCTTCTCATTATAATAAAATTTTAAAAATTATTGGTTTAACTTAAAGTAAAATCAAGTTTGAACTAGTAATTTAATAAAAAAAATAAGAATTAAGAATTGTCAAAAAACTATAAACTGCTAATTTTGAATTATTTTTATAAAATATTAAACTTAACAAAAAAAATATACATGCATTTCTTTTTATTCTAAGGTTTAAAAATATATTCCCCAAATATAGAATTTCTAGTATAAGAAAAAGACAAAAGAAAATATCAATGTTTTAAAACCTTGAACGGAAATTAAATTAGTGAAATAAGAAATTTAAAATTTAAAAGGTTTAACTAATAAGTATCAAAGAAACGATTAAAGATTGAATAAAAATTAAAAAATTCAAAACATTGTTATCAGAAATTGTCCTTATTTATCTAAAAAGTTAAGTATAATTAAATAAATTATTAAATAAAAATAATTGATTTATTTTAATTATAAGAAATCTAATCAAAATTTAACCAAAATAATTATTAAAGTAAATTAAACAAGACCGGACTGAAAGTTGAAAAGTTCAAGATTTTTATGGTTGAACTGGTCAAACTGATTGAATTTGTTATTATAAAAAAATATTTAAAAATTAGACTTATGCATAATTTCTTTAAGGTTCAATATTATAATGGCCAATTATAGACTTTTTTATTCTTTGTTTTTGATACATTCCAATTATAGACTTTCAACACACGGAAAAGGTGAGAAAAATACAAGAACCTGTAATTATCATTACCTACCAAGTTAGGAATATGTATTCAAAATTATAATATTTCTACAGATAAAAACAAATTATTTCATTTTCAACAATGAAATTCAATTAAAGATTCCGAAAGTTCACACATCAAGAGGCGGTGAGAGATGGAGACACAGTGGAATATTACACCAGAAAAGCATTGTTCAAAGTCGAGCATTAGCTCAAAGGCCGATTAAATTAAGATAAGTTGGAATTTAATTGTCAAACTTAAGTACAGATCTGTTCTCTTCTACACAAGCGCGAGCTACTTCTTTCAAGCCCTTTGTGTTGAGCATTTATGAACTAGGTTGTCATAATTAAACATTTGTGTTGAGCATTTATGAACTAGGTTGTCCTAATTAAACATATTTACCGTGAAAGTAACAGAAGTGTGCATTGGTTTGTAAAATTTGCAGGACAGTTCTCCGTAGAAATTACTACTTTTGAGCACTTACCGAATAGTTGCTTACCTCTCCTAGCAGAGGACGAGTTAGGGGTCAGTCACCTTCGACCCAGCATGTAATTTGTCTAACTACTTTCTTATTTATACACATATATATAAAAAGAGATAGCAAAGATATTTCATGCTAACTTAAAATCAATGATTCATTTTGATCGAGTCACGTTCAAGTTAATTAAACATTGAGACAAGTACAAATTGAAAAAGAGTCGATTTGTCCCGAATCAAATGATTTTATATTAAAATAACGTTGTATAAGTTCGAATTAATTAATTAAAACAATTGGGTTAATTATAAAAAAATTAAAATTTTCTCAAATTTGCAATTATAGCCTGGACTTAAAAAAATGACATTAAAATTTTCATTCATTTTTTTTTATTCTAGCCTGACATTAGTATTTAAATTTATTCTCTCGATACTTTTATTCTTTGATTTTTAGATTACGCTATCCCGACACCTTTATGCTAAGAATATTGAGAGAACGAATTAAAAATAAAAATCTTACTAGCATAGTACGCTGTAATGCGAGAGTAATTTGTGGTGACGAAAGAACAAACATACAACAAACGACTGAGAACATCAGGAGAGTAAATAGATAACGAAAGATTGAGACTGCATAAATGGAATTAGAGATTCTATTTTTAACAACGTTGCCATTTTATTAATCTTCATTTGATGTACTAATTTTAGTTGACGTTTATTAATATTTAGAATTTTTAGAATACGTGGCAAGTCATGTTATCAAACTTAACGTAGACATTAACGTCGTACTATAATTGAAAAAAATTGAAACTTTAAATAATTTATTGTCATTTTGTAAATTTTAGTCTAAAATTGAAAAAATTGAAAAATAAAAATTATTATTATTATTTTTTAAAATTCAGATTATAATTATAAATTGAGCAAAATTAAAAAAAAAATTATAATTAACTTAAAAAAATTATTTTGATTTAAATATTTTGAGCTCAGGTTCTATTGCCAAGCCTACTCTTTGGTCCTCATAGGCATTTTGTAATCACGTCCAGCCATTTAACGTCACGTTCGGCCGTTTGGGTTCGGATCCAACTGGACAGAATAAATAGTACATAAAACTTGTTCCTTTACAAGATGCTCTTTAAGCACTTGATGCGGGTCAACAAGGGTTAGGTAAGCGACACGTTAGATCCACTAGATGATAAGTAATACTCATATGCTCTCATGTTCACGCTATGTCCGAAAATCCGCGATACCCATTGGCCGATACGAAGGTCATAGTTAAAATGGGATTCAAATTCTTTGTCTAATATTATGATGCCTTATTGTATTTAATGAACCTCAGTTATTTATTTATGTAAGTCCTTTATATGTCTTACGTGAATATCGCAAAATAAATAACTAAAATTTTATGAGACAAAATAAAACAAAATGATATTGATCAGAATATCTTGTCTGTAAGAACAAGGCTAATGCCCAACAACCAATATTTTGAAACTCGGACCGGTTATCGAACCGGTGGTCTTACTGGTCACCGGTTTAACTGGTTCGATCGGTTCAACCACTGGTCGAACCGGTGCGACGTAATAATTATGAAATAATTATATTTAATTATATATAATATTAAAAATATTTTAAAAAAAATTCAAAAATAAAAAAATAAAAAAGTCAGATCGGACCGGTCCGACCGGTCAATTGATCGATTTTGACCAATTCAAACTGATTCAATTTATAACCAATTTTGAGAAATAAACTAGACCGGATGATCACCGATCAGACTGATCGAACCGACCGGTCGCTCCGAATTTGAAATCCATGCCAACAACATTCGCCAGCAAATTTGAAGGATTACCTACTTTCAGTAGTGGTGGTTCCCACTCACAAGTAAAGCGTCCCCACCAACTCTCACCAACTACCAGGGGCCCCCACAATACCTAAAGCAAAGAGTTGGTGAAACCCTCTTTTCTCTCTCTAAAACCCCTGTTTTCTTTCTCTACCCAAGCCCATTTTGTCCACTCCATCTCATGCTCTCCCCACCACTACCTTTAAAGCTCACACTCCCTTCCTCCGCCTATCCTTTTCCCTTCAAACACATATCACCTCTCCCAAACGCAACCACCCACCATCGAAGCGCGACCACCTTAAAACCCAACAACCAAACCCAAAGCCGTCCCTTGTTCTCTCAACTCGGTAGTAGAACCGAAACGGTGACCACCATGTCGACCGAGACGGTGCAGCCCGAAACGCCACCCAACTTCTGGGGCTACACGCCGGAGGAGGAATACTACGCGTCTGAAGGTGTGACGAATACCAAGTCCTACTTCGAAACGCCCAACGGGAAGATCTTCACGCAGAGGTTCTTACCCTTGGATCGAAAAGTCAAAGCCTCGGTGTACATGACCCACGGATATGGATCGGACACCGGTTGGCTGTTTCAGAAGATTTGCATCAGCTTTACCACTTGGGGTTACGCTGTCTTCGCCGCCGATCTTCTTGGACATGGCAGATCAGACGGTCTACGTTGCTACTTGGGTAATCTACTAACGTTGACTTTAAATTTATGTCCATGTTGCCAACTCATCTGAAAATGTATCTGAATGGGCAGGTGACATGGAGAAGATAGCTGCCACGTCATTATCATTCTTCAAGCACGTGCGCTACAGTGAACCATACAAGGACTTGCCGGCCATCTTATTCGGTGAGTCAATGGGGGGTTTAGCAACCCTGCTCATGTACTTCCAATCAGAACCCAACACGTGGACAGGCCTGATGTTCTCGGCCCCACTTTTCGTGATTCCAGAGCCCATGAAGCCCAGCAAGCTACACCTCTTCATGTACGGCATGCTGTTTGGGCTTGCCGACACATGGGCCGCAATGCCCGACAACAAAATGGTGGGCAAAGCCATCAAAGACCCCGAGAAGCTCAAGATCATCGCTTCGAATCCCAGGAGGTACGCTGGCAAGCCGAGGGTTGGCACCATGAGAGAGCTCGCTAGGATGTGCCAACATGTGCAGAGCAATTTCCACCGGGTCACGGTGCCGTTTTTTACGGCTCACGGCACCGCGGACGGGGTGACGTGCCCGACGTCGTCGCAATTGTTGTACGACAAGGCGTCTAGCGAAGACAAGAGCTTGAAAATTTACGAGGGCATGTACCATTCGCTGGTACAAGGTGAACCTGATGATTGTGCCAATGTTGTGTTGAAGGATATGAGGGATTGGATTGATGAAAGGGTTGAGAGGTACGGGTCCAATAAGGTTATTGAAGTTGAGGATTGAGTGATCCAATGTTCTTTTCTTTTGGAGTTTGATTTCGTGGAATCAGTCAAAATTTATACCGAAAACACATTCTCAGCATTAAAAAGAATAAGATGATTATGGAAAGTTTCTTTTTTTTTTTCATTTTCAATGTTGTAATTTGTTCGAAATTATCCAACGGGTTATTTTTCTTACAACCCGAGCACAAAACTTAAGCCCATAATCAGGTCCGACTCTAATATGATCCGACCCATTAAAAATTTGGGACGACCAAATCTGTTTGTCTAGTCCAGGTTGAGTTGATCAAATGAATGACAAGTTGTTGTATTCCTTTTATACTTGCAAAGTCTCATTTGGTAGGTGATTCCTTTGTTGTACAGGTACATGCATTAAAAGCTAAAGGGCAACAATGGCGGCTATATTAATAATCCAAACTAAGGAAGCTTTTAAACAACTAATCATACATTATTAACCCATTAAACTAAATTATCATCCAAGCCTGTGTTTGACGTGCAAATTGGATCAAGTTGTCCCCCAACTTGTAGGGTGTACAGTTCGCAATTTCAAACCCCAAGAGATTGGTGAGTTCGTAATTTTTTTTTTTTAACTTAAGCGAGATTACAAGTTTAATAGGCGTTAAAATTTGAAACTAAAACTTTACTTTTTATAAGAGACTTACTTGACTTGAATAAAGATTAGTCGAGGTGGATAACTTAAAGGTATTTTTTATAATTGAGATCTTTCTAAAATATCTCATGGACAAAAAAAATTAATATATTTAATTTGAGTTTATCAAAATTTAAACTAAAATTTGATATTTTTTAATTTTAAAATAATAATACAAACAAGTGTAGCTTTCAAACAACTGAGGTTACATTATTAACCCATTAAACAAAATTATCATGGAAGACAAGACCATAGTGCTGGTGTGCAAATTGGATCAAGTTGTCCTTCAAGTAGAGCCTCCAACTTGCAGGGTGCATAGTCCCTGCTCTTGGATGTTTGTGCTTTTCTTTTGATACGAGTAAGCAGCGATTTGGATTCCTTCCGTCTCAATAAGTCGGAGTTCAGATCTTCTGTCTAATTTTATGATATTTTATTATATTTTATGATTTTTAGCAATTTATTTATATAAATATCGTGTGAATCCTGTAAAAATAAACACGAGTCCCGTATAAATAAATGTTGAGATTCATGTGACTTAATAAGACACTGCAAAATTAAACGGGAGATCATGTTCTTAATAAACCCTGTTATTCAGGTTGATTATACACCGAACTCGTTTGAATATGTAAAAGTTATTTGTTGTTGACTGATTATCTAATTTGATTTAAGGTTATGGTAAGAATAGTATGTTAAATCAATACTGCTTCATGTGCTAAGATTATGAGCACTGGACATTACTTGCCCAAAATCGGTAAAGTATTTTAAGTTTTAATATTGGGTTTAAATATTCGTTAGTATTAATTGTACTGGTTGGTAATATCTTCAAATTTTAAAAATTTATAGAATTTTTTTCAAAATTTTTAAACATTTTCAAAATCTGTCTCGCTCTCTCTTGCCTCTTATCTCTTACCTTTT
>JANTPM010000005.1:2698861-2714510 GCA_025434745.1 Erythroxylum divaricatum
AGTTCCATTCTCTTTTTTGTCAAGAAGCCATTATGTGCTTTATCTTATTTTTGCCTTAGTTTGATATGGATAGTTATTTTCTTTTAAAAGGCCTTATGTTCTGAAAATTGAATTTAAGGGTCTGTTTTCATATAAAGACCACTCTGAAATAGGTGAGAGTTGCTTTTATATTTGTATATCAAAATAATTCAAAGTTTACAATGGTTTCTGTCGGTACAAAGTTAGTCCCATATCTACTCTTACACGTTAGACGTTGTGAGCGATTTACTATGTGCGGTAGCATTCAACAGGGAGGAGCCTTATGTCATCAGATATTCAATGCTACATTGTTTTTATTAATCATCTGTCAACGATGCTGTCATTCATCAGTTATGATTGATCATCTAATGATCGGTTATCTTCTGTTTTAGCATTTTTGGACATCTGCCATACTTTTTTAGTTTTGTAACTGTTCTATGGTCATACTTATACTGTCGCGCAACTCCGAAATCTGTATCATCAATAACTGTGATTCTGCTGAATGCTAAATCTTTTTCTTACACATATGCATGATTGTTGTGCTTCAATGAACTAGGATTGCTATGCACATAGTTAGGAGGCAACTACAAGTTCCAAAGCACAACTTTCATGCTTAAATTTTGGCAACTAAAAAGTTGATACTGAAAACATTCGAACTGTTTGCATGGACAAAGCTAAATCTTGATATTTTAGAACTTGAAATATTTTTGTATGATTACTATGAATTCAACAAACTTATATACTGTTGTGAAAAAGGAACTTTTTATTTGAACTATCTTATCTATGGTGGGAATTGAATATCAGTTGTTGAAGGCTCCAACTGAAATATTTGTACATGTTTTGTGCAGATAACTACTGTAGAAGAAGCTAAAAGATTCTATCCTCTGTTTGGACTTGGGGCTAATGTTGCTCTTATTTTTTCGGGTCGAACAGTTAAATATTTTTCTAATTTAAGGAAAAATCTGGGTCCTGGAGTTGATGGCTGGGCCATCTCCCTCAAAGGAATGATGAGCATTGTGGTCGGGATGGGGCTTGCTATCTGCTTCCTTTATTGGCGGGTTAACAGATCTGTTCCTCTACCGACTCGCAGTAAGAAGAAGAAGGTAATTCTCCTCAAATGTTATTTGTGTTGTTTGCTGATAAAATTTAACCACATTTTTTGGTAGCATTTTTAGTTTGATATTCGTTTATGATAACCTCTCTAAAAAATTTTATCCACAGGAAAAGCCAAAGATGAGCACAATGGAAAGCTTAAAATTCCTGGTGTCTTCGAAATACATTAGGGACCTTGCCACTTTGGTGGTTGCGTATGGCATTAGCATCAACCTTGTTGAGGTCACCTGGAAATCAAAGCTCAAAGCACAGGTAAACTTGATTTAACTTCTGGCTTTCATTGTTTTCCTCCTTGAGCAACTTTAATTTTCATGGTCTTGTTGCAGTTCCCTAGCCCGAATGAGTACTCTTCCTTTATGGGTGATTTCTCAACCGCCACTGGAGTAGCAACTTTCTCAATGATGCTTCTAAGTCAGTACATATTCAGCAAATATGGATGGGGAGTTGCAGCTGCGATTACACCGACGGTCCTCCTTCTAACTGGAGTTGGTTTCTTCTCTCTGATCTTATTTGGAGATCCTTTTGCACCGGCTCTTATGAAGTTCGGGTTGACTCCCCTTCTTGCTGCTGTATATGTGGGTGCTTTGCAAAACATTTTCAGCAAGAGTGCCAAGTACAGCTTGTTCGACCCTTGCAAAGAAATGGCTTACATACCATTGGATGAAGACACTAAGGTTTGGATCTTATGTAATAAACAGAAAGATTATATAGTTTATAGACAACTTGTTACATTCAAAATGCAAATCTTTTTTTATCTTCCAGTTTTGATGTTAGCGTTGATTGCTCACTCTATTTTTGAAATCCATGGTTGTAGGTTAAGGGTAAGGCAGCTATTGATGTTGTCTGCAACCCATTGGGGAAGTCAGGAGGAGCTCTGATTCAACAGTTTATGATCCTAACTTTTGGATCACTTGCAAATTCAACTCCTTACCTTGCAGGAATACTGCTGTTCATTGTGCTTTCATGGCTTGGTGCAGCCAGGTCTCTTAATACCCAGTTCAACGCCCTGCGTCGTGAAGAAGAACTTGAGAAGGAGATGGAAAGAGCAGCTGTTAAGATTCCTGTAGTTTCTCAAGAAGAAACTGGAAATGGCTCTCTTGCAACTGGTTCTGCATTGAATCCGTCAGCAGGCGACACAACCAGTAATTCATCTGAAGCCTCAACTCCTCGCCAACTTTGAAACAAAGAACCGTCTTCCGGAAAACAACCCTGGCATACTGGAACAATAAGTGAAACTCATTAGGAGCATAAATTAGGTGAATTTGTTTGTTGTAGGATACTATCTTACAGAGCTAATAATAGGTTTAAGGTGGCATGCATGCGACTATTCTTCCGAGTACCTATGTTCCTTGACAGCAGAATTAGTGTCTGCTGAGAATTCTAGTTTCATGTCTTTGTAGAATTGGATTTGATGATAGAAATTTAGTTCCTTAAATGATTATTCATCTTTTTTGCAAGTATTAAACCTTAGTGAGACTCTTGAAGAACATTAACTTATTGCATTTAAGTACCAAACGAGCTTTGAAAACATGTTGGAGCTTTTGAGCTTAACAAGAACTGAGTTCGTGAACCCTTATTGAACGTAACTAATTTGCAGACCTGCCTGCAGAGAATTGTACGTAAGGAATTACATACTGATATTTCAACAAGACAAAGACAATGAAACTGAAAATGAATTTATTAACAAAAATAATTATAGACCCAAGTTGTAGAGTGGACTAGTGGACCCTGAACTGCAGCTGTGACGCACAAAAAGGAACAAAATATCGAAAGTTCACGTGTAACTTTAAAGCAGTTGTACAGCCTTCATGCATATACCAAAAGAACCTTGCAAATTTTGGCTTAAGCAAGTTGATGTCACCTTATCACCATACCTGCCCATAACTCCTGTTCGTTTCTGTTCTCTCCAAATAATAAAAAAAAGCACTAAGCCACTCGTTTAATCATCATTCATCACCTTAATCAATTGCTTAGGACATATAAATGTCCAACCCATCAAACCTAGTAAAAGGTTGTCCCTTTACATGTCAAATCATAAGAAAGTGATTTGCTTTGATTGGTCATGACCTATCTCGTGATATATCAAAGCATATATCCATGATTCCCTATGCTTCTACATGTTCAATGCATCATTCATCATTTTCTGGGAAAAAAAAGCTGCACTGAAAGCATTTCAGAAGTTCTAATGGACTGTTAAGAATATTAAGCTAATTTACAAGAATATGCACAAAGTGGAGTCATTTCTTCTGTTGAGTTTCTCTGTTAGGAGTTTGTCCAGAGAGTCCTATTAAGTCCATGATGGGAACAAAATCTTTGAATGATGAGTTGGCGTTTTCTGAGAGTGAGAATGAGAGAAATGTTCAGTTTCAAGTCACTTTCTCAGTAGGGTGTGCTTGTATTTATTGATTTTTGTTCTCCTTGTATGACAATAATCGAAAATGTACCATTGGAGGGAATATTTGCAGTTAAGGAATCTTGTCATTTATTTCCTTCCATATCACTTACCCTTATTACCTTGCACTACTCACCTCATATGATAAAAATTCTCCATTTTGTCTTATCAATAACCTGCAATCTTTGCTTTTTAAGTGCATACTGAGTAAACTATCGAGTGTACATAAATAGTTTGCAATAATAAGTTAACGACTGAAAATCAAAGAATCAGCGTAAAATCTACTAAGTTTGGTGTTTGGTAGATTTGTTTTCAACATTGTTTATTATGTTGGAATTGAAAAACTTTTCAAAAGAGTTCACAAGTTAATCTGATCACACCAGCTGAATAGTGCTTTAAAAAAAAAATCAATCTTCACCAGCAGGACACTTAAGTGCAAACAGTAAACACCTTTCACAGACTGGCCTTTTGATGTCATTTCCCCATATATCTTTCACATACAACAAAGGCTTTAAAGGGATGGTGAGACAGCACACAGAAATGGACAAACTCAAGAAGGGTAAAAGCATGTGCATCCTTTTCATTGTCTCATGTACAGATTATCCTTTCCAAGTCATGTAATATGAACTCATCCTCTATAAAACAAACCTAAAATACTACTACACTTGGAGTTTCTATCTCTTAACCATTTCCAACCTCTGGTTTTAAACATATGAAGAGGCAAACCATGCCTGAATCTGCTGCTTCTCAGGGAAAAACTTCACAGTTTGCTGCAGAATGCTGGTTTGATGATGCATGCATACTAGATATGGACTACTTCGTCAAGACCATAGCAGGGATTAAAGCTAAAGGTGTACGACCAGACCTCGTTGGTTCAATAATAGCTCACTACGCATCAAAATGGTTACCTGACCTCTCTGGTGATGCCATTGACAAGGGGCTAACCAATTTTGTGGAGTCGCCGGAGAGTGTCACAGCTTCATGGATGAAGAAAAGGTTCTTTGTTGAGACCCTCGTCGGAATTTTGCCCCCAGAGAAGGATTCAATACCGTGCAACTTCCTCCTCCGACTTTTAAGGACTGCCAACATGGTTGGTGTTGAGCCTACTTACAGAGCTGAGCTCGAGAGGAGGATATCATGGCAACTTGATCAAGCTTCTCTGAAGGAGTTAATGATACCATCATTTAGTCATACTTGTGGGACTTTGTTAGATGTTGAGTTAGTGATACGTTTGGTGAAGAGGTTTGTTCAGATGGATGATGTTACCAAAACTGGTGCTGCCTTAATTAAGGTTGCTAAGCTTGTCGATTGCTACTTAGCAGAAGCTGCTGTTGACGCAAACTTGAGTCTGTCGGAGTTTGTTGCCCTTGCTGGTGCTCTCCCTTGTCATGCTCGAATCACCGATGATGGTTTGTACCGTTCCATTGACACTTATCTTAAGGTAAGTCTATAAGATATGCATTCCATAGTTTATATATGAGACTTTGATCTACCAGTGTCACAGTTCTAGGACTTACTGGCTCAGTTAGTTTCCCAGAAACTACTTTCATCACAACACAGACAAAGAAAAACAAAAAGAATGAATCACTGCACAATTAGGCTCCCGTCAGAATATCTTGACTGGAAAAGTAAATCAACTTTGTTAAATTCTCATAATATAGAACAGTTTTCCTCCCTGAAAAACTGGAGAAGTTAAAACCTTCAGGCTCTTGAGTAACAAACAGTTGTCTACTTAATTGGGAAATAGTGAATTAGTGATAAACATAAAATAACTGAGAAGGTAAGACTTAAGAGCACACACCCATACCTTATGGGACCAAGAAGTGGGTGGCAGATGCTGAGTTGTAACCACCATGAGAATCCTCACCAGAACAGTGTGGCTTTCGTCAGCAAAAAAAGATTCTTCAGCAGAACAATCCTAATGGTGGGCAGGATTGTACCCCCGCAGGGATTACTTGACATGAATGCCCTGTTACATCCATTGTAAAACCACCTAAAAATTCTCCAGAAATCGCCCTTCCCATTGTTTGTATGTTCACGTTGTTTCAGGCATTGAGTCATATACCTTGTGTGTGTGTATCTTCTTTGTTAGATAACTTGTAATGATGATGAACAAAACTTGTATTTCTCTTGATCCCAGGCACATCCAGGTGTGCCAAAGCAAGAAAGGAAGGGTCTTTGTAGGCTTATTGACAGCAGAAAGCTCTCTCCAGAGGCATCACTCCATGCAGCACAAAACGAACGTTTGCCTGTAAGAGCTGTGATTCAAGTGCTCTTCTCCGAGCAATCCAAGCTCAATCGACACAATGATTGGAGTGGCTCGTTTACCAGAAGCCCCAACTCGGGGCTTGAAGCTCGGTGCCACTCAAAACGAGAAATGAACGCTCAACAGACGGAGATAAGAAAGCTAAGAGAAGATGTTCTACGACTACAAAGCCAATGCCATGCAATGCAAGTTCAAATGGAAAGGATGGTGGAGAAAAAGAAAGGGTTTTTCAAGTGGAAGAAGCTTGGAATTGTGCATTCATTGAAGAGTGTTGGTGAGAAGATTGAAGAAGAAGGTGATGGGCATGGAGACATTGGCTATGGAAGGCAAACTCCTACTGATATGAAGACTAAGCTTGTGAAAGGAAAGACTCCTGGAAGGTGGAGGAGATCAATGTCTTAATGATCATTAATCTGAAGCTTAAGGACTAATTAGCCCACACCTTGATTAATTAACTAATTAGTTCTAATGTTATTATTGCTAATTGTGTTTATGTTCTTATGTCGTATTCTAATTTAATAAGGTTGGGTGAGATCTTCTTCCTTTAAACTCAAGCACTAATTTTGGCAATTTCAACTCAATTCTATCTATTTTGACAATTATCTGACAATTTAAAACCTAAAAATAGTTTGAAATTTGTCAAAATTTATTTTTTTTAAATAAATTTCAAACTGAAGTTAATACACAAATCAAGACAGGCAATTGAAGTTTGAACAGGCTTTGCAACATGTGTAGGAAGGAAAGCTGAAACCCCCTATTCATGACTTCATTGACTCGTAGCTTTTACTACAAATCCCTCATCCTGAAGCAGAAGGCTTGAGCCCATGAAAGTTCTTTCTTCTCTTTTTCTTTGGAAGGGAAGCTCAGACCCATTTCATAAAATGGAAAAGTTCTCTGTAATGCTTAACCAATGAGGCCCACATGCTCTGTACTGAGAGATTCTGAATACAAGTTTGTGTTTAAACCACTTTTCAGACATAAGGATCTTGTAAGAACACATCAGCGGAGGATAAAACAGAAAGGGACAAAACTAAACATGTCGTTATACCTTCCAACAGTGTCTTAATTGTGGTTTTCAGCTATTTCCATGTTCAGTTTTAGCTTCGTGCGTTCCAACTGCTAAAACCTTCCCAAAACCTTATTTCTTACAGGCAAATGGTTTTATCTGCTAAAGCCTCAAGCTTTCCTGTCCACGCAGACTTCGAATGTTTGAATTCCCATAACCGAGAAGCCATAAACCCCAATAACACACTTACTTTCTCTTTCAGACCACCAAAGCTCCAATCTTTATGTACTGTAAAAGATTCTCAACGCTCACTCGACATCACCACCACCCCAACCATTTCAAGTGCTTCAAGATGTCCAACGAACACAAGGTTGGTTCAGTTATGCGCTGACGGTAACTTAGAAAAAGCTCTTGGACATTTTGTCTCAATGAGAGAACTTGAGATTCCTATAGAAGAGGAAAGTATTGTTGCTTTGATAAGGTTATGCGAGTACAGGAGAGGGTATGACGAGGGAGATTACGTTTGTAAATATGCGTTCAGTTCGTTGGGGGCTTTGTTAAGCTTGAAGCTTGGAAATGCGTTGTTGAGTATGTTTGTCAGGTTTGGTGAACTGGGTAAGGCTTGGAATGTGTTTGGGAGGATGGCTGATAGGGATTTGTTTTCGTGGAATGTTTTAGTGGGTGGGTATGCAAAAAGTGGGGCTTTTGATGAGGCTTTGAGTTTGTATCATAGGATGTTGTGGATTGGTATGAGGCCTGATGTGTATACCTTCCCTTGTGTTTTGAGGAGTTGTGGTGGGGCACAAGATGTCGTTAGAGCTAGGGAGGTTCATGTTCATGTGATTAGATTCGGGTTTGACGTGGATGTTGATGTTGTCAATGCTTTAATAACCATGTATGTTAAATGTGAAGACATAATGTCAGCAAGAATTTTGTTTGATAGAATGCCTATTAGAGATAGGATTTCGTGGAATGCAATGATTTCAGGGTATTTTGAGAATGGAGACTGTTTAAAAGGTTTGGAATTGTTTTTCAAGATGCGAGAGCTCTGTGTTGATCCGGATTTGATGACCATGACTAGTCTGATCTCTGCTTGCGAGCTGCTTGGCGATGGCAAATTGGGGAAGGAAGTTCACGGGTATGTTTCGAGAACAATGTATCGAGGGGATGTTTCAGTTTGTAATTCACTGATTCAGATGTACTCAGCTACTGGGTTTTTGGAGGAAGCAGAAAAGGTGTTCTCTAGAATGGAATCTAGAGATGTTGTATCATGGACAGCGATGATATCAGGCTATGAGGATAATGCTATGCCTGATAAGGCCTTAGAAACTTACGAAACCATGGAGCTTGACCGTGTTATGCCAGATGAGATTACCATAGCCAGCGTGTTATCTGCATGTGCAAGTTTGGGGAAACTAGACATTGGTGTGAAACTTCATGAGCTTGCCAAGAGAACTGGACACATGTCATACACTATTGTTGCCAACTCTCTCATAGACATGTACTCAAAGTGCAAGTGCATTGATAAGGCACTGGAAGTCTACCATCGCATTCCTGACAAGAATGTCATATCCTGGACTTCAATCATGGTTGGACTTCGGATCAATGACAGGAGCCTTGAGGCTTTGATGTACTTTCGACAAATGAGACAGCACTTAACACCAAATTCTGTTACTTTGGTTGCTGTCCTCTCTGCATGTGCTAGAATAGGGGCTTTGATGTGTGGAAAGGAGATTCATGCTCATGCGTTAAAGACTAGAGTAGGTTTCGATAGATATCTATCCAATGCAATTTTAGATATGTATGTGCGGTGTGGAAGAATGCGCCTTGCAAAGAATCAATTTAACTTGGACAAAAATGATGTTGGTGCTTGGAACATTATGTTGGCAGGATTTGCTCAGCGGGGTCAAGGAGCGACTGCATTGAAGTTATTCCTTAGAATGTTGGAGTCTAAGGTATACCCAGATGACATAACATTCATAGCTCTACTGTGTGCATGTAGTAGATCTGCAATGGTGGATGAAGGTTTGGAGTACTTCAGTAGCATGGAACTGAAATATGATGTCATCCCAAATCTGAAACATTATGCTTGTGTGGTTGATTTGCTTGGCCGTGCAGGCCAGTTGGATGTTGCTCTTGAGCTGATAGATAAAATGCCTATGGAACCAGATCCAGCCATTTGGGGAGCCTTGTTAAATGCATGTAGGATTCATCGACAAGTTCGGCTTGGGGAACTTGCAGCTCAGCATATTTTCAAAAAAGATGCAAAAAGTATTGGATATTATATTCTCTTCTTGAATCTATATGCTGAGAGTGGTAAATGGGATGAAGTTGCAGAAGTAAGAAGGATAATGAAGGATGAAGGTCTGATTGTTGATCCTGGATGTAGTTGGGTAGAGGTGAAGGGAAAAGTTCACGCTTTCCTGAGTGACGATAAATCCCACCCTCAGATAACAGAAACAAATGCGGTGTTAGAGGGGATTTATGAGAAAATGAAGGCAGCTGGTTTCAGTGATCAAGAATGCAGTTGCTTGGATGAAATTGAAACTTCAAAAACTGACATTTTTTGTGGGCACAGTGAGCAACAAGCTATTGCATTTGGGCTAATCAATACACCTCCGGGAATGCCTATCTGGATAACAAAGAATCTCTATATGTGTCAAAACTGTCATAGTATTGTCAAGTTCATCTCGAAGGTGGTTCGGAGAGAGATTTCTGTTAGGGACACTGAGCAATTCCATCATTTCAAGGATGGTGCATGTTCCTGTGGTGATCAAGGTTACTGGGGAAGAACTGAGAAGAAAGCTTAAAAACGTAATTCACCATATTGTTCTTGAAGATGATTCACAAAGAGATCAGTTGTTTGAGACACAGAGCAATGACACAATGGCAGATAGTCGCAAGACAGCAAAAGCAAATTGGATCTCATGGAACTCCACTCCAGGCAGCATTTGTGAGAAGCCATCTTCCAACTCTGTGGCACATGACTATTGGTTGGTCATCATTCATAATCAGGTCATGTTCTAAGGTGGATGGGATGATATTAGGCATGCAGAGGCTTGGTGCCACGATAAAAATCATAGGTTGCAATAAATTTAGATCATGATAGTACACAGGTTTTCTTTTCCTTACAGACTAGTATGATTCAGTTGTTCGATTGTGGAGTAGGCAGAAAGAAACCTCTGGTAGAGCACATCCTTCTTCAGGCATTGGGACTGCAAAGCAAGTTACTTGTAAGCTCAGTGATAGATTTTGTCTGGAAAAAGTATATGTACAAGTTAAAAAGAGATATATGAAAATTGTTTAATGTCTATCTCCACCTTTTCTCATATGCTGTAGAGTTTAAAACAGATCACTTGTCAATGAATGTGAATAATTTGTATGCTAGAGATTCTCTTATCAACTTGCTTTTTTCTTACTAGTTCAAGAAAGAATTTTCACAAATTTCCTTGTTTTTAGTTTCTCTGTTCAATGGATGTTCAAATCCATGAATTAACACCAATTCCACAACTTATGATCATATATCTTTCTTTTTTTAGTTTTTGAGGAAAGTGTTAATGGACTATGAAACATGGAAGTAAGGGAGAGAACTGAAATTATTTGTAATACAACAAGCTGTTATTCAATCTGTCACACCACAGTTGATTTCAATCACATATGCAAGTTGAACACATGGTACAAATTCCTAGATTTCACACTATCATTCATATCATTGCTGCCTCTCTAAAAGAATTGATAAAGTAAATATCACAAATGTGAAATGACTAAGAGAAGTTGAACTGATGATAGTATTGAAGTTTTATATTTTCACTGCTTTCTTGATTGTCTTGAAGGATGACTTGATGAAGCTCATCCCTGCAGCATGATCCTCATTGCAATCATCATCATCAATCACCAAGGGCTTCTTCTTCCTCATACATTCCACTCCCTTTCTCATACCTAGGATCAATGGAGAAGATGGGATACGCCTCAAGGTTCTACGACTCTCAGACCTCGAAAGTCCTCTTTCATTTCTGTTCTCTATTCTCTCCTTCCTGTCAAACGTCTTACTACTTCCAGCTTCTACTTCATTCCCAACTTCCTCTAGGTTCTCTTGCTCTGTCATAGCTTTGTTGGTTTGCATCTCAACATTTTCTTCCACTCTCCTACCTTTTTCCTCCTCTCGCTCAGTTTGTGGATGGTTCTCAAAATGAATCTGCCTATCAGCTTTCTTGTTTTGCTTTGAAGTATTTGCTTCCTTCTGCGGGAACTTTTCATTTAACTTTGCAATTATTTCATCAGTCCTACATTTTCCATAGCCATTCATGTTTTCTAGTTCGATATCTTCTTCAGCATTCTCTAATAGCATTTGGAGCCACTTCTCCAGATTTCCTTTCCCTCGTTGCCTCCGACTCTCTTCATCTTCCTCTATTTCTTGCTCGCAGATAACAGGGAATTGAATTTTGTTTTTGATTTCTTCTCCGATGTCTAATTCCTTAAGCTTCTCTTGAATCGGGCTTTCTCCTTTTAAGACAACAATAGCCTTGCTGCAGTCATTGTAACTGTCTCCAATGTTACTTTTTTCCTGTAGAAGTTCATCTTCAATTTCTGCATCTTTTTCATCTTCATTTGCAGATAATCCAGCTTCAGATGCTTTCTGTTCCTCTAAGAGCACTCTCAGCTCCTTGTGTTGAGGTGTTCTTGGTATATTTCCCGGCAAGTAAATAACCGTTTTATTGTCTCTATCTTCAGACAGGGTATCATCCATTCTTGACCTCTTCCTTGCTTGTTCCCATTCAGGTCTAATCTGTTTCTCAAGCTCATCTCTTTGTTTGAATTTCTTGTGGAGTTCTTTCTCTGAGGCATCACAAATTGCCTTCTGTGCTTCAAGCCTTGCCATGAGAGCGTTTGTTGCAGCGTGGTTGAGTCTTACTTGCTCCTTATAAATGACACTCCTGCAAAACATGGATCAGTTATTTGATCATTTCAATCCGTTAAAAGCTATATTTTTTCTTCGATAGATAGATCTTACTGGTGCATAGCATCTCGAATCATCTTCTCTAGCATAGTCCTGTAGGAAGATTGTGCCTCTGCGAGTTTCCTGCACTTTTCTGCTCGTCTCCTGCGTTTTATCAATGCTAATTCCAGGTCCTGAATGGTGAGATTTTCTTCATCGTTCATTGTCTTCATATCACTCACTTCGATATCCAACTTTTGTATTTCACCCTGCATCTTTTGAGCTTCTTCTCTTTGCTTGAGGGAGTCTCTAGCCATGACAATTGCTTGATAAGGGTTTGCAACAAAGTCTGGATTCTGATTTTCTTTCAAGACACCAGGCTTTACTTTTCTTGCAGCTAATTAACCAGACCACATAACAAAAGCCAAAACCCCAGAATCAACGTCCATGTACAAGTAAGAAAAGAAAGGAAAGGGGAAAGAGATAAGAACATAGAGGCTTCATCACTAACCAACTGGAGGAGAAGGAGGCCTGATCTGCTTATTGTAGTCCATTGGTCTGAAAGCTAATGAAGAATCACTAAATTCTCTCCTGGATGTAACAATGGCAGCTGGGGCAAGGCCTAATTGCTCCTTGGATTCAGTGAAATGCTGGGGAAATGAATGCGACTCCACAGTCTGTGAAGCATTCAGTTCTTCATTTTCGCCTTCCGAAAACAAGAATGAAAATGCTCTGTGCCTGCAATACTTGTTCAAACAATAATGTCATGCATCTTTCACTTTCATTTTTCTTCAAATCAAGTTCTTGAGATGAAGCTGAAATACCTGAAATCAGAGTCGGAAGCAGCAAAGATAGATAAGAACTGGTTGACTGAAATCCCCAACTGACGATCCCACCATGGAACAAGAAACTCCAACTTCTTGTGTTTTCTCTTGTAAACTTGCCACTGTAATATTCGCAGATTACTTGGAACTGTCAGTCCACCCCCTGTAATTTCAATAAGCAAACATCAATTTTACATTCCTGTTAAGAATTTACAGCTTGAACTAGAATCTTTTTAGTGTTTAAAACTTTAAATTATGCACTTTGGCAAGGAAACCAGTGATCGATGTCCCAAGCTAGAGGAGAGGCCTTATCAGCATGAAAATATACAACGTTGCCATAGGAATCAACACGAATTACTGAGGGATCAAATCCAGCATTCCTGAAAAGCAATATGGGTAATAAAAACAGATGAGGAGATGGCATTATACAGCATCTCTAACTATGAAATATGATCACATCTCCCAATTCATTAAACCAGAGTTGAACTAGTTACCCCAGGTGGTTGAGCTGCTTCCAAAGGAGACCCGCAAATATTCTCGGCTTCTTTGTTGGTTTTGCTTTAGGGTCAACTACCGGGAACAATTCCTCCATTTCCTTAGCTCTCAACATCTGCAACACAATTTGAAGAGTTTCACTGAATGTTCAAAACAAGCACATAGCTACAGGTCACAACAAAAGTCCAAGATCCCAACTTGAGTTTCTTCAGCCATGTAACACCGTGTATTTTGTGTCATTTTTAAAGTAAAAACGCTAATAATCTCCATATAGGAAAAAACAAAAATTCGCACCCAAAAAAAAAAAATCCACATAACCCTCCTCTTTCTCTTCCATTTTTCCTGGGAACCCCGAAAAGGGTCATCTTTTCTAAGTTTACCTCTTCTTTCTGCATTGGATATGGAGTGAAAGTGAAGGGCGGGCCAGAGGCATAAGCCTCACAGACACCATTTCTACAAAGCTTTGCATAGGCTTTCGGGTACCCAAGTCCCACGTCGACCACCAAATCTTCTTCGGTAAACGCATAATCCTGCAAAGCCATTGTTACTGCCAACCACTTCAGTTCTCTTCTTCGTTTCTCTTAAATCTTTGTTCCTTGAACAGATCCTGGGAAGGAAACTGTTGAGTGTTGTGTTTTGTTTGAACTTTGAAGACAAAGACACAGCCAAGTGGCTAAAGAAATCTAACGGTCGAATTCTTTGTTTCTTTATTGGCTAAGTTGATGTTCGTTCTTGTGTGGGTCCAGTTGAAAATTTTAATTAATGGCTTTTTTGAATTTTGGGAGTTCCACGTCAACCAGATGAACGGTGCATGTAACGGCTAGACTTGGTGGGTCTACTAAGTTTTAATTTCTCCTGGTAGTAGGTTGGCAATGAGTGGGATGGATTAAGGTTTTGGTTCGACTCATCTCCATCTTTAAGTTCAAATTTAGTTGCATTTAAATGACTTAAACTTGTGATTTTTTCGTTTCTTGTGCAACCAGGTATTCCTGTCGGACGGGGAGAGGCCGAAGACTAATCTTGTTGTCATAGAAGCTCTAACTAAGCGATAAATAACTGATCACAAAATGCGCTCCATTTTCATGAGTGGAGGATCAAAATTTAGTAGTTACTTGACTTATGATTTTTTCGTTTTTTGTGTAACCAGGCATTTCCTTCGGATGCAAAGATTAATCCCGTTGTTACAGAAGCTCTTACTAAGCGGTAAATAACTGACTACGAGATGCACTCCATTTTTATGAGTAGAGGATCGAACCTCCCATTATGTGGTTAAAGAACGAGATGAACTGCTACCACGCTACACTTCGTAATGAACTTGTGAATTACCACAAAATGATATTATTTTGGAGAAGTTTAGTTTAATCTTTACATCATATTCACATATTTAAACTCAATTTTATAACCGGGCTTGAGGCTGAACTTGAATTTGATCGGACGTGGATAAATTAAATCAAATCTGATTAAATATTTTTTTTAAAGGTAAAATATAATATTTTTTTTAAAAAAAAAATTGTTTAGTTTATAATTTAAAGTAAAATAAGAAAGACAAACTCAATTCGAAGTCTAAGTAACTTGTACCAAGCCCAAATGTTGTTAAACGATGATGATCATCTTCATCATTATCGTTTTGACTTTGGTACCAAATCAACTTCAAAAGTCATCTAATGGATTGGACTTTGATAGATTCAGTTTTTTGGGCTTCAACGAGTGGGCTATCCCAAAAAAAAGGAAGTTACAAATACGGATGTTAAATTTAGACTGGCCCAGACTAATTTTAGTTAGGATTGATTAGGTCACAGGTCGACAGTGGACCCAACCAGGCCAAGGATCAAGCATGGATCAAGCCGGCCCGGTCTGTGGCCCTACAATTACTTCAAAAATGACTTTTTTTTTAATTTATAATAACCCTGCTCTCTCGTGGCCCGTCGAGCTAGTCAGCCCATGGTCGACCCCTTGGCCTAGCCGACTATTGACATTCCTAGTTATAGAAAAGAACTTCAAAACCGTTGTTTTTTTTTCCAAAGAAAATTAGACAACCGTTAGTAATACTAATTGGACCATTTTCAATTAGTTTACAATAATAATAACAATAATTTAGTGAAAATTTTAATATTCACAATAACAAGATCAACATTAAAGAGAATTCTGACTAAAATAAATTAATAAAAAGGTTGATCACATATCGTATCAAGCAAAAGAAGCCCAACTTGACTTAATTTTTATTTTTAAAAAAAATAAAATAACACCATTTTAAAAGTTAAGCGCGAGCAATCCAAGTTTAAGCCAAGTTTAAGGCCCAACAAGGTCAAAAGTTTGATTAACTTAAACTTAACTCGTTAATTTCAAATTAGGCCGGGTCGATAAGGTCGAACTTGGGCCCTTTTGCTACTCCTAACGTAAGATTAAAAAAAAATTCAATAATATTTAATCTTATTCTCAAATTAAAAAGTGGTTATTTTTAAAATACTCCAAATTGATGTGACCACGACAAGTGGACGGCATGTAGGCACCTTCTCATTAGGATAAGCAAAAGGTGGCTTTTGGCAATCCCAAAACAGCCGGATGTATTCGCTAACCTTTCAACCTTTCAAGGGTTGCT
>JANTPM010000005.1:2722332-2747181 GCA_025434745.1 Erythroxylum divaricatum
AAATAATTTTTATTACAAAATAAAATATAGTTAAAATTAAAAGTGCTTTTTATTTTTATGTTGTCAAACAGTCTACTGTATGAAACTATTTTTAAAAATCTCTTTTTAAAATGACAGTTAAACAATCAACTAACTTATTAGAAAAGTTCTTCTCATAAAAGATCTACAAAAAAATTATATTCTTCTCATAAAAGATCTTAAAAAAAATTCTACTAACAAAAGTTCTACTGGTATAAAGCTAACCAAACAAAGGCTAAATTTAGATGAGTTAATATTATTCATTAGTCATTTTTATTTCTTTTGTAATAGTTAATTTAAATAACAATTCATGTATTGTTTCATTCATTAATATTATATTAATGATTGCTTTATTTATTAATATCTATTTAGATACTTATGACATAAAGGGTATTTCTAGTTAATTAAATTATATATGTTTAGAAAATTACAAGTTACTATAAGTTAATGAGAATGAAGATGGAGGCTATAAATTCTTTTGGTGTTTCTCAACATGGTAACTTATGAATTTCTTTAATATTTAGATATATCCAAAATTTGGAAAGTGTGTAAGCTTCTATTTTATACCAATTATAACAATTTAGTATATAAGTAAACTAATTATGAGCCAATCTATCCTAAAAGTGTTTAATAATATTAAACTATCATCATATATTACCTTTAGATCAGGTAAATAATATTTTATCAAATATAACATATCTATTCTCTTTCTCACTTCATTCCTCATGCAATATGAGATTTAATAATCGAAGCAATTGCTAGATCGAATGGTCTAAACTCTAAATAAGCTTTTTCTATAGACATTTGGTTGATATGTTATTTATCATCATTATAAATATTTAGTTGAAAGTGCGGAGTTTAGATAAATTTGATAATATGCAGTCTTATCCTTATTTAATAAAGAGGTTGTTTTTGATAACTCATGTACAATATGTTATCAAATGGTCTAAACTCTAAATAAGCTTTTTCTATAGATATCTAGTTGATATGTTTATTGTCATAGTCATTATCAATATCCTATTGAAGGTACGAGATCTAAAGAAGTCTAATAATACACAACCTTATTCTTACATAATAGAGAGTTTATTTTTTATAAGTTCACGTATAATGAGTTGGTTGATATGTTCTTATTGGTTGATTTATTGTTACATTTCTTTCCCCTTTTCATGTTGCAACATAAAAAAACACAAAACAATTGAGAAAGAATACAACATACACTGTTCTTTATCTCGGAGAATCACAAATTTTAAAATAATAACTAGAAATAAATTAATATTTTTTTTGTGTGTGTATAAAATGAAAAATTTCTTCATAATTTTTCTTTTTGATATCCAACCAACATATGTTTACTTTGATATTATTTGTCATATTTTAAATTTGGACTGATCTAATAATAAATTTATTTTGAATTTGAAATAATTTTAAATAAAAATAATTGATTAAAAATTTATTTTTAATTGTTTTATAAAATTTTTAAATTATATTACCTTTCTTCTCTTCTATAATATATAATTGCACCCCCTTTTCAAATGAAATAGAGAAAAAAGTTACATTATAGAAATTTGTTTACAAATAATAACCATGAAATTGCTTAAATTTCTTAAACTATAAGAAGTATCTATGCCTTTATCATTAAATTTATTATTAAGCATTGGTTAAATTTTGTTATTTAATTCTAAATTATTAGACCATGAAATAATTTATTAAGAATACAAAATTTGTGAATTTTTACTGTATTTAATCATGGACTCATAATATACTTAGAGAGTTTTTTTTAAAATTATATCCAAATAGCCCCAGGTGATTATATAAAAAAAGTTAACATATTTTATGCACAAAGTTTTACATTTTACAAGAGTTTGAGGAAGGTCGTCAATGTATGCAATGTTTCTTTTAATTATAATTTTTTTACAAAGACATTGTTTCATGGTTCGAACCTATAATCTTATGGTCATAAGTGAACAATTTTTATGGAGCCTTCTCATTGTAATTGTTTTATAAAGAAGTTGTTTCCGTAATTCGAATTTTAATCTTATAATCACGTTTACAACATATAAGGTATGTTTGTCTTATAAATTTTTTAAAACTTTGTTTTTCTAGATTTACATCTCTTAGCGAAGATATGTGATTTTTAAATCTATTATTTTTTAAAAGTTTTTAATTCTTTTTTATTCAAAAATTATTTTTAAATTTTTATTTATTTTTTAGTTTTGTACTCTTTAACTTATATTATTATTTTATTTGTCATATTTGTACGTAAACCTATTAAAAATAACTTTTCTATTATATAAAAATAAGATTACATGTTATCAAATACCTACCTACTTAGCTTCATTGCAAAATTTAAAACAAGATGTAACGAGTCCGAACACGAGGATCATAGGTTTGCTATGGAGTGGTTAAAAGTCATCAATCTCATTAAATGAATATATTCCATACACGAAACTGCCAGACACTAGTCCCTCCATCATTACACTAGTCCCGCTAGAGCTTCCATCTTCCATCTTTGCCTAACTCTACCATTCTATTTCTATATATAAAATTTCTGTTTTTCAAAATTTTAAATTAAATTATTTTAAAAATATATAATTATTTTTAGCTTAAAATTTAAAGATGATATAAAAAAAACAAATACGAAGTCTACGTCAAATACTTGCATTTATTTTCTTGTATTTTAAATTATAATAATTTTTAAATGAAGATATACATAGATATATAGTTATAATAACAAAAATATTATTTTTATAAAAAATAAATAATTATTATATAATATAAATGTTAGATCATTTAAAAATATTAAAACAACCCTTAAAAGATAAAAAAATTCTTTTTGTTGGATCTTCTAATTTATAGATAAAAAAGAGATAATGAATGAAATAACAAAAATATTATTGGCGCAATAATAACAAAAATATTATTTTTATAAAATAAATTAGTCAGTAATATGTATATATTATCATTGTTATTATGATTATATTCAAGTTAAAGTCCCGCAAATAGAGTAGGGTATAAAAAAGTTTGATATTACGCAACCTTGTTTTTGTAAGACTACCCACGCGCACATGCGACAAAGTGATGAAGATATTTTTTATAAAAGATTGATATGTATATATATATATATATATATATATGCGCACATATACATGCAACTCATTTCTATACTCAAAATGACTATTACTAATCTTTCTTTCCATTGTTGAACATAGACTGCATGCATTTCTCTCTCTGCAGAGAAACTGATTACTCCGATATTGTTTGGAAGTAGTAGTTCTTTTGAGTATCAAATGGAAAGTCGTGTTCTTTGTAGAGAAAGTGGTAGTTCAGGTAGAGGCAGCTCTTCTATATGGAGGAGGAACCGTGATGCTGATGTGTTTTCACGCTCTTATAGACAACAAGATGATGATGAAGAAGCTCTGAAATGGGCTGCACTTGAAAAATTGCCTACCTATGATCGTTTGAGGAAAGGTATATTGACTACTTCGAGTGGTGAAGCCAATGAGGTCGATATCGAAAAGCTTGGATTGCAAGAAAGGAACATTTTGTTGGGGAGATTGGTGAAAGAAGCTGAAGAGGATCACGAGAAGATCTTGTTGAAGCTCAAAAGGCGTATTGACAGGTTAGCTCTAACCATGTTTGTATACCCAGAGAATGTTTCCTTTTAATGCTGAATATTGATATTTCTTTCTGTAAATGAAGTACCCTTTTCATGGTTTTACAGGGTTGGAATTGTTATTCCTACAATTGAAGTAAGATTTGAGCATGTGAATGTTAAAGCAGAAGCTTATGTAGGAAGCAGAGCTTTGCCTACCTTGTTTAACTTCTCTGTCAATATGCTAGAGGTAATGACCTGCAACTACAGGCTGATTAGTGTTTCGCTTCTTGGCTTAATGTGAGGCCTTGTTGTTTCATTTGCAAGGGTTTCCTGAACTATCTTCATATTCTTTCAAGTAGAAAGAAGCATCTGAGCATCCTTAAGGATGTTAGTGGTGTCATCAAACCATCAAGGTGAGATCTTCGGAATCCAAAATCCTGATTGTTTACGTAGGACAAGTCCTGACCCAGAGATTAAGATAACCATCAACAAGAAAATAGCTGCTTAAGAAGTTGATTAGTATTCTTTTTATTTCGATATGGATTGTGATTCTGACCTCCCATGTGGGATCTCACATTAAATGTCTTGAACATGAAACAGAATGACATTGCTCCTAGGTCCTCCATGTTCTGGGAAGACGACACTTTTGTTGGCTTTGGCAGGAAAACTTGATTCCTCTTTAAAGGTGATAATGAAAGAAATTAGCTCCACTTTTTGGTTCTAATAATTGTTTCAGAAGTTCAAATGTCTGTCTTGCAGTTTTCAGGGAAGGTGACATATAACGGTCATCAAATGAATGAATTTGTACCCCAAAGAACTGCTGCATATATCAGTCAACATGATGTCCATATAGGGGAAATGACTGTAAGAGAAACCTTGACATTTTCTGCAAGATGCCTAGGAATTGGAAGCCGTTATGGTAATTGTTAAGAATTTCCTGAAACTGTAACTTGGATCAGCTTAATCTGATTAACTTCTCTGGCTATTTACAGACATGTTAGCAGAGTTATCCAGAAGAGAGAAAGATGCAAACATTAAACCTGATCCTGATATCGATGTGTTCATGAAGGTAAAGAAAGCGTTCTCTTCCTGGAAAGAAATTCTACACCTTGTTGATGAGGGGGTGGTTAATTATTATGAACAGGACCAGTTTCCTACTTTGTGTTAATAGTTCTCATGACTGCAATTTGTCTTTCATGTTCAAGTAGAATTGCTTCAGAGATTCCATTGCCAAAAGAGTTGCAGATTGTGATTGATATTGTCTTGTCATGTTTGCTGTTACAGGCAGTAGCAATAGAAGGGCAGGAGGCCAACGTGATCACAGATTATATCATCAAGGTGGATTTCAATGGAAGTTGCTTAAATACTTGTTACAATTATCAAGAACTATACGTACTAATCAGAACCTGCCCCGTACTGGTTACTGCTTTTCAATTCTTAAATTTCAGGTTCTGGGGCTAGATACCTGTGCAGATACAATGGTAGGGGATGGAATGCTTAGGGGGATTTCGGGAGGACAAAGGAAGCGTGTTACAGCAGGTAAACTAACTTTGTTGGTCCTCCACTGGTACTTGAATGGGGTGAGTGAAAGTATCTGCCATTATTGTAGGTGAGATGCTGGTTGGACCAGCACTGGCATTGTTTATGGATGAGATATCTACTGGCTTGGACAGCTCCACCACTTACCAAATTGTCAACTCTCTCAAGCATTATGTTCATATTATGAAGGAAACTGCTGTCATCTCTCTACTCCAGCCAGCTCCAGAGACTTATGAGCTCTTTGATGATCTAATTCTGCTCTCAGATGGCCAGATAGTGTATCAAGGACCACGTGAACATGTCCTCCAGTTTTTTGAACAAATGGGCTTCAAATGTCCTGAAAGAAAAGGCGTGGCTGATTTTCTGCAAGAAGTTAGCACATTCAAAATGCTTGGACTTCTGTTGTTTCATTTACATTAACTGAAAGATGGTCTCACAACAAATAGTAAGTTTTTTAAATTGTTTCCTAAAGATGATCATATCATTGCAGGTGTCCTCAAGAAAAGATCAGGGGCAATATTGGGCACGTAGAAATACGGCTTACAGGTTTGTCACAGCCAAGGAATTTGCTGAGGCATTCCAATCATTCCATATTGGAAGGGGACTCACAGAAGAGCTTGCCACTCCATTTGATAAGGCCAACAGCCACCCAGCTGCTTTGACGGTTAAAACATATGGTGTTAATAAGAAAGAGCTACTTAAAGCCTGCTTCTCAAGACAATTCTTACTCATGAAGAGGAACTCTTTTGTGTATATCTTCAAGTGCATGCAAGTGGGTCTCAATTTTTAACCAAACTGTTGTCTTGTTCAGTATGTTCATATGGTCTCAGACTTACAACGTTACTTGTATTTGTGATATTCAGCTGGTACTGATGTCAGTGATCACAATGACACTCTTCCTACGGAGCGAAATGAGCCGAGATTCAGTTGTCACTTGTCAGTGGAGGCATTTACTTTGGTGCTCTGTGTTTCATTGTGACTTTTGTCATGTTCAATGGTCTGGCAGAGATTTCCATGACAATTGCAAAGCTTCCTGTATTTTTCAAGCAAAGAGACCTCTCATTGTTCCCTGCATGGGCCTATGCTCTTCCCACCTGGATCCTTCAAATTCCTATCACGTTGATAGAGGTTGCAATTCTGGTATTTACCACTTACTGGGTCATTGGATTTGATCCAAATGTTGTAAGGTAAAAAATTGGAACCAATATGTCTTAAAGAATTAACGTAGGAGATAATGCAGTTGATATATAAAGATCATACGATTTCTGCAGGTTGTTTAAGCTTTACCTTGTGTTGTTAGCTCTGAACCAGATGGCTTCTGCATTATTCCGAGCCATTGCTGCATTTGGTAGGAACATGGTTGTTGCTAACACATTTGGCTCATTATTACTGCTCGTATACTTCACTTTAGGTGGCTTTGTCCTATCACGAGGTATGACTAGAATATGAGTTTTAGCTATGATACTAATCTCACGCGATATATAAACATTAACATGCCTTTTTTTTTGCTCTATCTTCTGTTTCATGCTAAAGATAACATAAAGAAATGGTGGATCTGGGGCTACTGGATTTCTCCAATGATGTATGGACAGAATGCAGTTGTGATAAACGAGTTTCTTGGACATAGTTGGAGTCAAGTAAATACTGGAAGCGCGTAGTTCTATGTTTCTTTGTATGTCTTATTGTTTTTTTGCTGATCTTTTTCTTATTTCTGATATCCAAGGTTCTTCCAAAGTCGAAGGAATCTTTAGGAGTGGAAGTTCTGAAGTCTCGAGGGTTCTTCACTGAAGGATATTGGTATTGGATAGGAACAGCCGCATTGCTTGGTTATGTACTAGTATTCAACCTTTTATACACTTGGGCTCTCAGCTTCCTGGACCGTAAATATACTTGTCGTCCTCATTTATTTGTTGATAAAGTGGAAAAAGGTCAATGTTTTGATGTATATAATGTTCTGCAGCATTTGAAAAGCCTCAGGCTGTTATAGCAGAACCCCAAAGCGCGAAACCTGGAGGAGTTAGTCCTTTAGTGGATGGAGGAAGCCGATCAGGTCTGCAGATTGGTGACAAACTCATGTACATTGCTTTTACGTATTGGCTTGATTTCTGTGTGTTCTAACTACCAATTTCAATCTGACAGACAACGGAAGTGATGTTTTGAGAAGCAAGTCAACTGGATCTTCACCTAAGAAGAGAAAGGGAATGGTTCTTCCATTTGAGCCACATTCAATCATCTTCAATGAGATTATGTACTCTGTCGACATGCCACAGGTAAGGGAGAGCTTTCTGAGAGAAGGTACTGCTCTTTTCCAGTATGAGAAACTCAGTTTTCAGTTGGAAACTCTGTAGGGGATGAAAAACCAGGGTGTCCAAGAAGATCGGTTGGTACTTTTGAGGGGGGTGAGTGGTGCTTTTAGACCTGGTGTTCTCACAGCTCTCATGGGTGTTAGTGGTGCTGGTAAAACTACCCTGATGGATGTGTTGGCTGGAAGGAAAACCGGTGGATATATTGAAGGGAGCATTATGGTATCAGGATATCCGAAGAAGCAAGAAACATTTGCTAGAATTTCAGGATATTGCGAGCAAAATGACATTCACTCTCCACAGGTTTCTGTTTATGAGTCCTTACTGTATTCAGCTTGGCTTCGTCTACCTCGTGAAGTGGATATCGAAACCAGAAAGGTAAAATATCAGTCAGCTGTTTCAATGTTTCCTTTTCATTAATACATCTCAACCGAAAAAAGTGGCATCTGCCACTCCAAGTTTTATAGAAGCCATTAGTAGTAACATAAATATCAGAAGTTTCATATCCAGCAATTGTGTGCAGATGTTCATTGAGGAAGTCATGGAACTCGTTGAACTCGATTCCCTGAGGCAATCATTAGTTGGTTTACCTGGTGTAAATGGTTTGTCCATAGAGCAGCGCAAGAGACTCACAGTTGCTGTTGAGCTAGTGGCAAACCCATCAATTATTTTTATGGATGAGCCAACTTCAGGGCTAGATGCTAGAGCTGCTGCAATCGTAATGAGAACGGTTCGGAACACGGTGGACACAGGACGAACAGTCGTCTGCACCATCCATCAGCCTAGCATTGACATATTTGAAACGTTTGATGAGGTCATACACACTAAATCTTCATTATGCTTGGTTCAGAACAACTGTAGTTGAATGTTTCGTTTTGACACTTTGTACATGAAATTGCAGCTATTTCTACTGAAGAGAGGAGGCCAGGAGATATATGTTGGGCCATTAGGCCATCATTCATGCCACTTAATTCAGTACTTTGAGGTGTGCCTTATATACGTTTGCATCGAGAAAGTACTAAAGATTATTACTTTATCTTGCTAATACCTTTGTATCTGGAAATTAAGAGTATTGAAGGAGTGAGCAGAATTAAAGATGGCTATAATCCAGCGACTTGGATGCTCGAAGTTACCAGTGCAGCACAGGAAGCCGCTCTGCGGATTGATTTTGCTGATATATACAAAAATTCTGATCTCTACAGGTAGTTTTCCAAGACAGAAGTCACAGAACAAAACTCTTCAATTCTTTGGTTAAATCAGGTGTATAAGGCACCCTATTTTTGTGACTTTCTTGTGGTGTGTGATTCAGGAGAAACTGGGAACTTATTGAGAATTTAAGGGAGCCAGCTCCTGATTCCAAAGAACTTGACTTCCCAGATCAATACTCGCAGCCATTTCTCATCCAATGTTTGGCATGTTTATGGAAACAACATTTGTCGTATTGGAGAAATCCGCCATATACTGCAGTCAGATTTTTGTCCACAGCATCCATAGGTTTCCTCTTTGGGACAGTGTTTTGGGATCTTGGCTCCAAAGTGTGAGTATTTAACTCAAGAAATAAGGCATTGAACAACTGATTACATTCACCGACTTTTTGATGATGCCATTTTTAATTTCATGACCAAATTGTAGGACCAAAAGACAGGATCTTTTCAATGCTATGGGGTCGATGTACACTGCAATTCTTTTCCTTGGTATCCTTAATTCAATGTCTGTGCAACCCGTGGTTGCTGTTGAGCGAACAGTCTTTTACAGAGAAAGAGCTGCTGGGATGTACTCGGCCTTGCCATATGCCATTGGACAAGTAACTATTTCTTCTCACATGCTAAAGATTTCTGCATTTTACTTCCAGGATTCAATAACAAACTTCCTGTTTTTCTGGTAGGTACTGATCGAATTACCTTACATCTTTGTTCAAGCGACAGTATACGCTGTTCTAGTTTATTCAATGATTGGATTCCAATGGACAGCAGCTAAATTCTTTTGGTACTGGTATTTCATGTACCTCACATTTCTGTACTTCACTTTCTATGGCATGATGGCTGTGGCTATTTCACCAAACTACCATGTTGCCTCCATTATTTCTGCTGCATTCTATGGAATGTTTAACCTCTTCTCAGGCTTCCTTATCCCAGAGCCTGTAAGTACATGTTAATAGTTATTGTTATTCAAGGTAAAGTTGCTAGCACATCTCATACAACTTTGTATTTGGTACAACAGAAGATCCCTATCTGGTGGAAATGGTACTACTGGATCTGTCCTGTAGCTTGGACCCTGAATGGATTGGTTGCATCTCAGTTTGGAGACATAAAGGACACACTTGAAACTGGTGAAACATTAGAACAATTTGTGAGAACTTATTTCAATTTTAAGCACGAACTTCTTGGAGTAGTTGCGGTAGTTGTTCTTGGATTTGCAGTCCTTTTTGCTGTCATTTTCGCAGTCTCCATCAAAGTGCTGAATTTTCAGAAAAGATAGGACTTTCTTGGTTATGATTCTACTAAAAGCTGTTCATGGAGGGTTGATAGTTAGAGGCAGGTTGTGCCATGAACTTGTCGAGTATATGTAAACCTTCTTGTCAGCTAGAGCAAGGGAACCCTTTATAGTAAGGGTTGAAAACTAAGTATAAACTTCCATGACTATTAGCTCTTCAATGTTCGCTTCAACTCTCACAGTTTGTGCATTGATTGGAAGCTTGAGTACAAGAAATTCATACCCATAATGGCTTTTATGATTTATAACCAACCATTAATAAGAAACTGAATTTAAACTTTCACTTACATCTCTTCAAATTCCCTCAAAATGAGTCTTCTGCGACGGCTGACCATTCTTCCAAACCTTCAAAGACTCGTCTTTGTATCTTCTGTAACTTCCATCTCTCTGCATCACAACCCTGAAACTTAGGGTACTCAAAGTTTCTAACTTTCTTTCATTTTATATGCAAACTCAACATGGGTTTTAGCTCCATTACTGTTATGGGATTTGGAAGAACATAGACGTTGAAAAGAATGGTGAAGGTGACGAAGTGGGAGAGGAGAAGAAATCAGGCTATCAAAAAATAAATGTGATAAAACTTGAAAAAGGTGAATCTGTTTTCTAATTTCTAATTACTTTTTATATTTTTAATCATGTTATATCATATTTATTTTAGAAATATCTAATTTTTAATGATTTTTTCAAGGTATTAATTTAATTAAATATTTCTTTTAATTATAAGGTAAAATCCTTCCTTAATTTTTCATAATTAATAAATATGCATTGTAACAGAGAAATTGTCTAAAATTTAGGGGATTATTCCGATTTTTCATCATTCTTGTACTTCTTTTCTTGGTCTATATTTTCTTTTCTTTCCTTTTTCTTAATCCGGTTCTCCAAAAGACAAGTACTGAAAACTGGAAGTTGACCACTTCGACCGTTAATACAGTTAATTAGGCCAACATCCTCGTTGATTCTTTCTGTTTTCTTGGTCAAACTGGAAATGCAAGAAACAGCGAAAACCAAGCACATCCATCTTTAATGCCATGTCGTCCTTTGAACTTTTGTTTTCCTCTCAAGAAACAAAAAATGGAAAGCACAGCAAACTTACCATGCAACTGCTAAACAAATGCACCACCATTCCTGTTTAACTCCATCAGACAATATACATTGCTCAATCTTGTACAGCTCTTGAGCTAAGAATCTTCAACTTCTTGATACGTTCTAGATTTTCTTGAAGTGATGTACTGAGTTTTTTGGAGCAATGGAGGCTGTTGATCTTTATAGAACAGATAACAGTTTAGACAATGGCAGATCCTCAGCATGGGGATATGGTGATGCAGATGTTTTCTCTCATTCTACTAGACGTGACGATGACGATGAAGAGGCTCTTAAATGGGCTGCAATGGAGAGGTTGCCTACTTATGATCGTTTGAGAAGAGGCATACTAACTACATCAAAAGGTGAAGCAAATGAAATAGATGTGCAAAAGCTTGGGTTGGAAGAGAGGAAGGTTTTACTTGATAGGTTGGTTAAAGAAGCTGAACAGGATAATGCCAAGTTCTTGTTGAAACTCAAGCAACGTATTGACAGGTAAGGATTAGAATATAGTTTTTTGGGTTTTTTTTTTCTGTTGAAGTGATTCCAAGGGATGAGCTTATCAAAGTTTTTAAGTTGCGAGTTGTCGGGTTATACTGTAGTTTTATGGGCTATTGCTGCTTATATAAGCTGCAATTGCAGCAAATTGTGGTAAATGTTCAGCACTGCAATTTAAAACCTTGGAAACAAACCAGATCATCTCTATTATGAACTTTGAGGATTTAGATATTGTTAACTTTTTCATTTCTATTTTGCAGAGTTGAAATTAACATTCCTACAATAGAAGTCAGATTTGAGCATCTAAATGTAGAAGCAGAAGTTGAAGTAGGTAGCAGAGCATTGCCATCTTTTTTCAACTTCTCTGTTAGTATTATAGAGGTAACACAATCTGAGAGATTGGTCATGCAAAGTGTTTGTTCTACACCTGGTGTTAGCTTATTTATGTATTTAACTTTGGTGCTTCGTTTATTTCATCCTGGAAGAGTCTCCTGATTGGCCTCCATATTCTTTCAAGCAAAAAGAAACGCCTGAACATCCTTAAAGATGTTAGTGGTATCATCAAGCCTTCAAGGTGGGATGATCGGTAGTTGAATTTTGAGTTTATTGGAACTAAATTTCCAGCATCAGATCGAGTTTCTCATTTTGCTTTTGCATTTTTTCTGATTGTGACAGAATGACATTGCTTTTAGGTCCTCCAAGTTCAGGGAAGACTTCACTGTTCTTGGCTTTAGCTGGAAAACTTGATCCTACCCTGAAGGTTGATATAAAGTGCCATCCATCTTTTTGATTTTGATATTTACCTTTTACTCTACTCCTGAACCCGTCATTCGAGTAACATAGATATATCTGGCAGTTCTCAGGAAAAGTGACATATAATGGTCATGAGATGAAAGAATTTGTGCCCCAAAGAAATGCTGCTTATATCAGCCAACATGATCTCCATTTAGGAGAAATGACTGTAAGGGAAACCTTGGTTTTTTCTGAAAGATGTCAAGGAATTGGAAACCGTTATGGCAAGTTTAACGGCCTACGACCTTAAAAACTTAAGCTTATGTTCATCCAAACTAACTTTCATCATATCTTGGAAATTTGCAGATATGTTGGCAGAATTATCAAGAAGAGAGAAAGCATCTAATATCCAGCCTGACCCTGATCTTGATGTCTTCATGAAGGTGAATAAGACTACAGAAACAATATGATGGTACAGTATAATGCAAGACGTTGGAATGGGGAATATGAAATGAAGAATATTGAAGCCATGAACTTGAATTTAACTTTCAGTTTCAATACATTATTCATTTCCAGATCAAGTTTCATCAATGGTAGTTGATATATTTTTCTTCTGTCATTTCTGCTGTAACAGGCAGCAGCAGCAAAAGGACAGAAGAGTAATGTGGTCACTGAATATATTCTGAAGGTAAAATCACTAAGGAGTGAATGAAGATAATTCTGCTTCACTGTTTTAATGTCTTTGCTATTCCATTTCTGCAGATTTTGGGGCTTGATATCTGTGCTGATACAATGGTAGGGAATGAAAAGTTCAGGGGAATTTCTGGAGGACAAAAGAAACGTGTCACAACAGGTAAACCAGATGTTTTTAATGCCAAAGAAACATTGAATTCCTAATGGAAAACAATATCAGTGTAGGTGAGATGCTGGTTGGACCTGCGAAAGCACTGTTTATGGACGAGATATCTACTGGTTTGGACAGCTCCACAACCTACCAGATTGTTAAATCACTAAGAGAATCAGTTCACATTCTTAAGGGAACTGCACTAATCTCCCTACTCCAGCCACCGCCAGAGACTTACGAGCTATTTGATGACATAATTCTGCTCTCAGAAGGTCATGTAGTATACCAGGGTCCTCGTGAGCAAGTTCTACAGTTTTTTAGAGAGATGGGCTTCAGGTGTCCAGAAAGAAAAGGAGTTGCTGATTTCTTGCAAGAAGTAAGCTTTGAACTGCCTGTTTCACAAGCATAAAGTAAAAGCTTATGTCTTTTACGTAGATGGAACTCTTAGAATCAATTTCCATGAATGACTATTGAGATCCTTGCAGGTTACATCAAGGAAAGACCAGGAACAATATTGGCTACGTAGAGATGAGCCTTACAGATTTGTTACAGTGAAGGAGTTTGCTGAGGCATTCCAAGCATTCCATTTGGGGAAAGGACTCAGAGCAGAACTTGCAACTCCACTTGAAAAGGCCAACAACCACCCGACTGCTTTGTCAGTTCAGAAATATGGTATTAGCAAGAAGGAGTTAATTCAAGTGTGCTTCTCAAGAGAGTTCTTACTCATGAAGAGGAACTCTTTCGTATACATCTTCAAGTTTGTGCAAGTAGGACTCAACCCCCCAATGTACACTCCATTTTGGCATTTCATTACATTAAAGCAGTAGCTTATAACTATAGTTACATTTTTCAGCTGGTTGTAATGTCTCTGATAATCATGACGCTCTTCCTACGGACTGAGATGCATCGAGATTCGGTGATTAATGGAGGCATCTACGTTGGTGCTCTTTTCTTCATTGTGATCACCGTCATGTTTAATGGTATGGCTGAGATGTCCATGACAATTGCACAGCTTCCTGTGTTTTACAAGCAAAGAGACCTGTTATTCTTTCCTGCATGGGCATATGCTCTTCCAACCTGGATTCTTAAAATCCCTATCACATTCGTAGAGGTTGCTATTTTGGTGTTCACCACCTACTATGTCATTGGATTTGATCCATACGTTGGAAGGTAAAAGTGAAAGAACTTTGTGGAGTTCTGGGATCTTCATCTTTGTACACAACTGTAAAATGAAATGCTGCTGACTGATGTTAAATCTTCTGCAGGTTGTTTAGGCTATACCTTGTGCTGGTAGTTTTGAACCAGATGGCTTCAGGATTGTTTCGAGCCATTGCTTCATTGGGAAGGAATATGATTGTTGCTAACGTGTTTGGATCGTTTGTACTTCTGTTGCTTTTCGCATTGGGAGGTTTTGTCCTGTCACGAGGTACTAACGGATTGAGTTCCATCGACTTAAGACACTACTCTGTCAATCAATTTGTGCCATGTTCTTCATTCTTTTTTCAATTTTACAGATGATATGAAGAAATGGTGGATCTGGGGCTACTGGATATCTCCATTGATGTATGGTCAGAATGCAGTTGTGGTTAATGAGTTCCTTGGCCATAGTTGGAGTCATGTAACAACATAATTTTAACTTCTTATTCTTGTGTATCTTCCTCTTACTATTTCACTGAATGTTCAATTCTTTATCATCTTAGGTTCTTCCAAATTCAAGGGAACCATTAGGAGTTGAAGTATTAAAATCTCGTGGCTTCTTCACTGAAGGATACTGGTACTGGATAGGAGTAGGTGCATTGCTTGGATACACACTTTTGTTCAACTTCATATATGTTTTGGCTCTGAGCTTTCTCAAGCGTAAGTCCCTGCAATGGTATGCTTTGTGACATACAAAACTTGTGCTAAGAAGTAATGTTGATAATCTCTTGCAGCATTTGACAAGACTCAGGCTGTTTTACCAGAAGATTCCAACAGCAACGAAGCATCTGGTGCAACTGAAAAAGCAGGTGGTGGCACAGCTTTACAATCAACCATAGGTGACAAAGCTCACTTGAAATCCTAATGGTTTTGTTTTAGATACTACAATTTCCTGTCTTCTGAAGATGCATAACGATCACATTTTAATCCGACATGCAGAGATTAGAGATGGAGCAAGTAACAGCAATGGAATGGTTCTTCCATTCGTACCATATTCCATAACATTTGATGAAATTGTATACTCAGTTGCCATGCCACAGGTAAGTCTCCATTGCTTTGTTTCAATGTAACTAGCAGTTAAAACCTACAAATGCAGCGTTTTCTGAGTTGTAGGAGATGAAAGCCCGGGGTGTCTGTGAAGACAAATTGGTACTCCTGAAAGGAGTAAGTGGTGCTTTCAGGCCTGGTATCCTCACAGCTTTAATGGGTGTTAGTGGTGCTGGGAAAACTACTCTGATGGATGTGCTGGCAGGTAGAAAAACTGCTGGATGTATTGAAGGGAACATTAAGATCTCAGGGTACCCAAAGAAGCAAGAAACATTTGCCAGAATCTCTGGCTATTGTGAGCAAAATGACATTCACTCTCCGCATGTTACGGTGTATGAATCCTTGGTATTTTCGACTTGGCTTCGTCTGCCCAGTGATGTGGATAATGGAACCAGAAAGGTACAATAACTCTTTCAGTCTCATTAAGGAGCTTGAGTCAACTACAAGTCATACAGATTTGCACCACTCTTCTGTTAGTGCTTTTGAGGAGACTAGCATTATACACGAAAAGTTTGATCAGCTCATCTAAGCATTATCTGCTTGCAGAGCAGTGTCCTTACAGACCACTATAACTAACACACAGCTCATTTAATTCTCTTGTGCTAATAATTCTGTGCAGATGTTTATTGAGGAAGTCATGGAGCTTGTAGAACTGACTTCGTTGAGGCACGCATTAGTTGGCTTTCCTGGTGTAACCGGTTTATCAACTGAGCAGCGAAAGCGACTAACTATTGCAGTTGAATTGGTGGCAAACCCATCTATCATTTTCATGGACGAGCCAACTTCAGGTCTTGATGCTAGAGCTGCTGCAATTGTTATGAGGACAGTTAGAAACACCGTGAACACAGGAAGAACGGTGATTTGCACGATCCATCAGCCGAGTATCGACATTTTTGAAGCATTTGATGAGGTGAGATGTGCTAATCTGCACAGTTTGCATCCATAACTAGAGGTACATCTACTGTACCTGATATAAATTGTATCACAGCTATTCCTAATGAAACGAGGAGGGCAGGAGATATATGTTGGACCACTAGGCCATAATTCTTGTGAATTGATCAAGTATTTTGAGGTACATTCTTTAAATTTAGTTGAAATGGAAGGTCAAATTGCATTTTTGAAGCCAATGTATGTATATTTCTAATCCAAAGGGGGTCGAAGGAGTCAGTAAAATTAAAGATGCCTACAATCCTGCAACTTGGATGCTTGAAGTTACTAGTGCAGCACAAGAAACAGCTTTGGGCATAGATTTTGCTTGTGTTTATAAGAACTCAGAATTGTACAGGTACAAACGCAAAATTCCTGATGTTTCTTGGCAAAGTATGAGCTTGTTCCCTTTTTGTAGATGAACTCTAGCTTGTGTTTCAGGAGAAACAAGGAACTTATTGAGAATTTAAGCAAGCCTGCTCCTGGTTCCAAGGACCTTCATTTTCTAACTCAGTACTCGCAGCCATTTCTAATCCAATGTACTGCGTGCTTATGGAAGCAACGTTTGTTGTATTGGAGAAATCCACCTTACACTGCAGTGAGGTTTTACTTCACAACATTCATTGCCTTGATCTTTGGGACAATGTTTTGGGATATTGGCTCCAAAGTGTGAGTCTTCAATCTGAAAAAAGAAAAGCTAAAGCTTCTGCATAAGTTTGCAGGAATGAAATGGTCTTGATCTGATGTCAAATGTGGTACTTCTCGTGACTAAAATCCGCAGGTCAAAGCGACAGGATCTGTTCAACGCAATGGGATCTATGTATTCTGCTGTTCTCTTCATAGGGGTCAAGAATGCATCCACTGTGCAGCCAGTAGTTGCCATTGAAAGGGTCATCTTCTACAGAGAAAGAGCTGCTGGAATGTACTCATCACTGCCATATGCCTTTGGACAAGTATCATTTTCTCAGACTCAAAACTTTCTGCTTTCTCAAACGAAAAGGAGCACAACTTTGTCATACATTTCATAACAACATTTCAACTTTTGTTGCAGGTACTGATTGAGATTCCTTATGTTTTTGCTCAAGCTGTAGTTTATGGAGTTATAGTCTATTCAATGATTGGATTTGAATGGACGTTGGCTAAGTTCTTCTGGTACTTATATTTCATGTACTTCACATTTTTGTACTACACCTTCTATGGAATGATGATGGTGGCTGTATCCCCAAACTACCACGTTTCTGCCATTATTGCTTCTTCATTTTATGCCCTCTGGAATCTGTTCTGCGGATTCATAATCCCCAAGACAGTAAGTTCATTTTTACTCACAATTTTCAGTGAAATGTGTTTGAGATCAATGGAGGTTTTTCTCTTTGACAATTCCCTGCTGCTGCATAACAACAGCAAATGCCCGTCTGGTGGAGTTGGTACTATTGGCTATGCCCTGTAGCTTGGAGCCTGAATGGACTGGTTACATCTCAATTTGCAGACATAACTCGTCCTCTTGAGTCAGGTGAAACAGTCCAACAATTCATAAGAAGCTACTTCGATTTCAGACAAGACTTTCTTGGAGTAGTTGCAGTTGTTGTTCTTGGGTTTACACTCCTCTTCGCACTCACTTTCGGTGTCTCGATCAAATTGTTCAATTACCAGAAGAGATAGTTTCCTTCTTTGTTTCGTTTGTAGGATTTCAGGATTACCCATTGGAGATCCTGTCATTTTCTTGTGCTCCCTTGTACAAATTACTTGTAACCCTTTTCAATGATGGTTTTGTAACGTCTAAAAATCAATGTTCTACAGTTGTTAAATTGGTTTAGTTAAGGTAGATGATTGAGAATTGAAGTTTTAGTATGATGAGTTTCAATAATCGAATGAAGATGCTTAAACATTAAACTCTGTGAAAATACGAATCAGCTATCCAATTTCTGCACTTAAAAAGATGATCCTGTAAGAATTCCTGATAATGAACATTTTAAATGTTAGTGATTTAATCTTCTTATAGATGTGATTCATTACAAACAAATCAAATTGATTTTTATTACAAATAAATAAAACCCATATTTCCCTATAACACTTTTCTATAATATGTGTATAAATATTGTATATAACTCGATTTAATTATAATTTAAAAATTATAATCTGAATTTCATATTATCTAATTCATATAATTTTAAAAAAGTTAACAAAAACAGGCTACATTAAAAAGATTAAAACATAAAAAACTTTAATTTAAAAAACATAAAAACTTAGTAAATATAATTAAATGACTGAAATATAAACCAAAATTAAGAAATATACCAAATATTTGTTTTCCTCAAGCTATATGGTGTTAACATTCAAGTTAGAACTTGGACTCATCAATAATAGGTTTCTTGTATGATTCACAATGCCATGATATTACTTGTTTTATTCATTATCATCTTTATTACAATAATACTAATAATTAATAATTAACAATAATATTATTGGAACATCCCTTGTTTCTTTCCCTAAAATAAAGACAATAAATGATTTAGCATCATCCCACCAATTATTGCACATTTCAGTATTAACTAATTAAATGGTCCTTGGCTAAGTGCAAGATTATTGATATATTAATGCATAGGGACAAATAACATAGTAAGTACATAGTGGACAATTGGAAATGTAAATCAACATCAAGTTCAAGAATTTAATTTGCATTTCCATAGCCTCTCGTTTTATTAGTTAATTATTTTTTTTATGTTGATCACGACCAAATTTAAACAATTTATTTAGTAAAATCTTATATGATTTTACCATTAACATATAAGGCGGGTTTGGAGGAGTAGAGACAAATTAAGCTATAATAAATATTAATTTGAATCAAATTTACTTGATTTTGAATTATGAGTTTATCAAATTACTTATCTAAAAATCGTATTTTGCAAAGTATTATATAGTTTATTAAGTTTGCAGCCGAAGAATTCGAGTAGAAAGGTACAAACACATACACGATTTTATGAGATTTAGTTATTTTTATCTGTTCTGTTGATAGAAAAGTTTGTAAACAATCAATGATATGAATATATAGTACATAATTAAATATAAACTACGAATAGACAATAATTATTTTTCATTATGTAAGTGGAGGACAATAATTGTAGGGGAATGAATATACTATAGATTATCATACATCACACAAATCCTTGGACCACCTAACACATTATTCCTGATGTCACATTACTGGAACCTATTCTACAAAATCATTTCAGGTCACTTGTTCAAAATAAAGATTTCTCTAAAGCATATTCCATTTGTAGAAAACGTCAGGCATTATGTTATTACTTCTCCTCTTTTGGCTTGTAATGGTACAAAGACTCTATAAGAAACGTGAAAGACTACAGTGTGAGTCCATTGTATGAATATCACCAAATCCTCAAACTGACATATGGGATCAGAAGTAGCTCTTAAGCTTCCTAAGATCGATTTTACTCGGGAAAATTTGAAGCCTGGCACGAGGGATTGGCTTATAGCTTGCAGCGATGTTAGGCAAGCACTGGAAGAATACGGATGCTTTATAGTAGAGCATGGGATGTCTCAGGAATTTCGTGGCCAAGTGTTCGGTGCCATGAAAGAGTTGTTTGATCTTCCAACTCCAACCAAAATGTTAAACAAATATGATAAACCAATGAATGGTTATGTTGGTCAGATTGCTGGAATCCCACTTCATGAAAGCTTGGGAATTGATAATGCAACGAATCTGGAGGCAACTCGGAGTTTCACCAAGCTTTTGTGGCCTGAAGGAAATGATCAGTTCTGGTAATACCTTCGTGTTTCTTGAATCGAGTCTGTGGCTTAATTTAAACTCGGGAATTCATCAAAGTATTTCTTTGCTGTATTCATCTAACTCTAAATTTTCTCATCGATGATGCTAGTGACACAATTAATAACTATGCAAAGTTAGCAGCCGAGATAGATCAAATGGTGACCAGAATGATATTTGAGAGCTATGGAGTGAAGAATTATCATGAATCTTATGTTGAATCTACATCTTACCTTCTTCGGCTCCTGAAAAATAGAGTACCAAATGGCAACGAGTCTAATCTAGCTTTCATCACACACACTGACAAGAGCTTCACGACCATACTCCATCAAAATCAAGTTGATGGTTTGGAGGTAGATACCAAAGATGGCAACAAGATTAACGTCAAGATGTCACCTTCATCTTTTGTAGTCGTAGCAGGCGATGCCTTAATGGTATGCTTTTGGCTAATTACTTCTTATGAGAATGCAATGTTCTAACGTACATTACATGCTTGTCCTTTGAGCTTGTTTGCTAAACTTAATGCTTAGTTGTTCGATCTCATCTCATTTTGGTTTCGTTCGGTTCAACCGAATTTAATAGGTTAAATTTTGAGTTGATTTCATTTCATGCTCGTACTTATACAGATTGATACAAAATGCTATTACTTTATTAAAATTTAATAACTTAAAAATTAATTAATTAAAATGATCCGATTTAAACTTTTAGATTGAAATTTGAATAATTCAAATTTAACTAATTGTTAGTAATAATTCATAATCGCAACCTATCATGCAACTGGTAATTTAAAACTTTGTGTAGATATATGATTATTCGCATATAAATTCACAATCTAATTTACAAATATTGTCATTATTTGGCTTTTGTAGGTATGGAGTAATGACAGAATAGTGTCTCCTACACATAGAGTGATCATGAATGGAAAGGTGGACAGGTACTCCATGGGACTGTTTGCCTTCAACAATGGAACAATAACAGTACCTGAGGAGCTTGTTGACGAGGAACATCCTCTTATGTATAAGCCACTAGATCATATTGGATTGCTTTACTATTTTCGTACTGATGAAGGGTACAAATCTAAGTGTCCTGTGAAATCTTACTGTGGCATTTAAAGAGTACTAAGAGCTGGAAAATAGGACAGGACCCTCTTGAAGTTTGCATTATGTTAAGGCTCATATGTTTGTTTTATAGTCGAATAATAGAAGGGTTTTTAGATAACTTGTTACTAGTAAATTAAGAAGTATAAGGTTTAAAAGGTTCAAATATCATTATTAAATGGGTTAAATATTGAATAAAATTAAAAAATTAAAATATGATTAAAGACATCATTTTTATTCATAAAAAACTAAATTTAAATTAAAATAAGATATTGTTAAATAAATATCAATTCATTTAAATTTATAGAAGCTTATGAGTTTACCAAAATTGACTCATTAATTAATAAATTCACCAATTTTTTAACAACAAAATTATTAAAGTAAATTAAACCGAAAAGTAAAAACTGAAATAATAAATTAATCATTTTAAAGTTTTTACCATTGGTAAATTTTTCATTAGCTAGTTGGATTAAATTTATGGTTTATAGCTCTGCCATTACTACATAATTAGCCTGCCGAATTTATATTACTACATGATTAGGCTGCCAAATTTATAAACATTTGAATCAACAACCAAAATTTTAGTTGAGTTGAGATAGGTTTTCAATTTGTAGGGTATATATATGTATAAAAAGAAACCTTAATCATGGAAGATGATGATGTGCATAATCAATCTTAAACGTTACCATATTGTAGAAAATAAATAATTATTTTTTAATCTCTCATTCAAGCCCACTTGCCCACTTTCTTAACAAGATTGTCAAAGGAGATCCGTATATCATGCACACAAAATGCAGAATTTAATACAGCTGCATGTAGCATGTGCATCTTAATATTTTTCCTTGGAATTAAAAAATTTTATGATTATTTTAAAGGGCCTATTTTGAATGAAACGCGATTCGCGAATCTCAAGAAATGTCAACTATATCAGCTGCCCCTTCTGCATCAACAAATGATTTCTTATCAACAAGTGAATCCTTACCTGAAAATTCATGGCTTCTACAGAGCAAACCAAAATTCCCATTATAGACTTATGCAATCATGATTTGAAGCCTGGAACGAGCACTTGGCTTACCACAAGCAAACAAGTTTGCAATGCACTCGAAGGGGCTGGATGTTTTCAGGTGCAGTTCAACAAACCCACATTGCAACTTCACAGAGAAGTGTTTCAGGTGATAGAGAAGCTCTATGATCTCCCTCCTGACACCAGAAGGAAGAGCCCGAGCGAAAAGAGCTTTAGAGGGTATGCCTCAGCTAGCCCTGTTCATGAAAGCATTGGTGTTGACAACCCTACCATTCTTGAAGATGTTGAGAAGTTCACCGACTTCATGTGGCCTGATCATGGAAACGCTTCTTTTTGGTAAGTGACTAAGTTCCTGTTTTCTTTCAATATACCGAGTACTTTAATATTCATGGTTTTAAGAGTTCTTTGTTTTGCATGTTTGATAAGTGAAAATGCTAATGAGATCTCCAAGATCATGGAAGAAATAAATAAAATGGTGTTGAAAATGGTTTTTCAATACTATGGAGTGGAGGATAAGAACTACGAGGCTCAGATAAAGTCGACAGAATATGCCCTGAGACTGTCCAAGTACCGAGAACATGAGCAGAAGAGTGAAGATATGGCTCTGAGAATGCACACAGACAAGACATTCTCGACCATAGTTCATCAAGGTGAGGTGAAGGGCTTGCAGGTACAAACAAAGGATGGGGACTGGGTAGACTATGATCCTCCTTCACACACATCCTTCTTATACATTGCTGGTCAAGCATTTAAGGTACATATTCCATGTCTTCTACACCTAAATCCTGGTTTGGCAAAACAGTCCAACCACTCCGAAACTAACGGATAAGATTCATTTTAACCGACTTTTTGATTGATAAAAATACTTTAAACTTGGGAGCAATGTGACTAGAATTAGTTAGAACCTAGATCAAACTCGAACTTTGGTTCGATCTAATTTGAACCTTTTAAGTTAACTTCTACTTGCAACCAATAAAGGTAACACTTGCGATGTTTGATAGAATAAAATCTTAAATTTGGTCTAACTTCTTTTGAAAGTTAAGTTGACGTACTCTTGAAATGTAAGAAAAGAGAAACATCTCATAATGTTTGAAATTCTCATATGTAGTGGGAATTGTGACTGAAACACCTTATTCTTGGCTATAACTTCAAGGTTTCGTAGTGTTGATGATGATACGCATCATCAACACTACGAAACCTTGAAGTGAAATAAAAAAAGCATTGAATGTAACTGGATTCTAACATTTTAGCACCTTGTTTTTTTAGGTGTGGAGTAACGCCAGAATCAAACCTTGTGTTCATCGAGTATTCACAAGTGGGGAAAAGGTCAGATACGCAGTTGCGCTCTTTGGTTTCAACAATGGAGTCATAAGCACACCAGATGAACTAGTCGATGAAACACATCCTTTACGATATAAGCCACTGGATCATCCAGAGTACCTCAAACAAGTTGTGATAAATGCAGCTCGCCTCATTGACTATCCCGTTGAAGCATATTGCGGTATTTGAGATTTTATTCTCGATTTCCCTATAATTTCAGTTGTTATAATAATAATTGAATTTCTCTGAAGTTTTTTCTAATAAATTATTATGTGATTGAGTGTTGTGTATTACACAATATTTATATAAAAACTATTATGTGTGCAATAATCAATTATATGATAATTTCTTTAACATAACTTCAAAAATAACTAAATTATGATTTTAAAAAATTATAATGTTATTTTTTAGTTTTTAGATCAATAAAATACATTTTAAAACAACTAAAACCATAAAAGAAGTACGGGTTCTTTTACCTTTTAATCTTATAATCGTATGTCTTCATGTGATCTGCTACGTCTAGTGTCTTGTTGGGATCCAAATTGATTGTAATATTGTTAAATGTTTTTTTTGAAAATTGAATAATTATTGCATTAATAAAGCAAAACTATCTCAACATTACAATGAGTTCAACTTCACACAGTTACAAACAAAAGTTACAATTAAAAACAAGACAATTATGGAAGTATATGAGAGACAACTGAAAAAAGCATTGTAAATTCCATCTGAGCTTCGTTACTGGGATAGAGCATGTTAGAAGTACCTAACTAACCCCCAAAAGTTAGCTTAAGAATATGAGGTTTGCACATTATTATAAATTCTTGAATACCCTTATAGTTGTCCGATGTGGGATTCTTGACACACCCCCTCAGTTTAGAGTAGGACTGGACATCTGATGGACATATTGGATAAAGAGACATAATCGGGCACCGCCCTAAACCATTGAGACAAACTGGCTCTAATACCATGTTAGAAGGCCTAACTCACTATCAAAAGCTAGCTCAAGAGGAGGAGGTTTGCACACTATTATAAATTGTTAAATGCTTTCAGAATTGTTTGATATAGAATTTCTGACACACTCCCTCAGTCCAGAACAGGACTGGACATCTAATGGACATATTGGGCAAAAGGACATAACTGGGCATTACCCCAAACCATCAAAACATACGGGCTTTGATACCATATTAAAAAGTACCTAACTCACTCCCGAAAGTTAGCTCAAGAGAGAAAGGTTTACACACTATTATAAATTCTTAAATGCCCTCATAGCTGTCTGATGTGAGGTTCCTAACACAGATTATGTTGATAAGATTTTGCTAACATAGGGGCTCAAATCTCATTAACAATGTTGTCAGCT
>JANTPM010000005.1:2824937-2836172 GCA_025434745.1 Erythroxylum divaricatum
ATTTTAAAATTAATTATATTTATTGGTTGATGTTATACATTACAACTGTATAATATATATTAATATGGATCATTTTGTAATTTTTAAAAAATTTAGGGACTATTTTATAAATTTAAAAAATATCTCGAAACGGTACTCGGTATCCGCCGATACCGGTACAGTTCTGTTCCAGAGCTCAATCTGGTACCGAACCCGATACGGTATTCATAACATTACATCGGGTAGTGATGAATGGAGATCAGCCAAGGTACTCAATGGGGTCGTTTTCAGATGTTAGGGAAGACTTCTTGGTGAAAGCCCCAGAAGAGCTTGTGGATGAAGAACACCCTTTGCTATTTAAGCCTTTCAAGTTTAAGGAATTAATAAGCGAAATCGAAAAAGAGGCCAGCACTAAGGAGGCTAGCACTAGATTCAAGCTTTGCGTGAGTGCTTTTCGGAATGTCTGATCTTATAATGATATATAAAAATTTATGTTGTGTAAGGTTTGGCCAGGTCTAGGTGCTTGTGATGTATGATAGGTGCCCTTCTCTAATAAGATAAAGCATACAACATATACTCCTCTGAAAAAAGCTTTGTGTCATCATTAATTATTATTACCATAAATAATAAAATAATATTTTGATAAAATAAAATATTTCTTATTTAATAATGATAGATATTAATATTAAAGGTTTAATATACATGCTTTTGTAATTCTATAAGTCGAAGATAATAAAGCATACAGCTTATACTTTTTCCTTTGAAAAAGCTCTATCACCAATTTTTAGTAGCCATTAATAATAATAATAATAATAATAATAATAATAACCAGTCTAATTAATTAGGCATTTACGCCGTATCTTTGCCTTTCTAAAAATAAACAACATTTGAGAAGTAATCAATTCTAACCGGCCGTATAATTAATTGGGCCTTTATTACTTTAAAATTGGAAACAAAATTCGAGAAGACGATGACTTCCAAAAGGAAGACTATATTTTCTTATTATGTCGATCATTTTGAAGGTCTACATTTGTATGATAGCACTGGGACAAGATTTGTTGTGCCGAAGACAAAAACAAGAAACACGAGTACAAAATAATAGTAAGAAAAATCGTATACATGATTAGGTTTAAAGGGTGTTTCTAAGTTATCAAATAATGTATAAAGAGGGATGATTTAAAAGGAAAATTATCTTAGATATGATAGATTAAATTTAATTTAAAATTTAAATTAAAGATAAAAATAAGATTTAAAACTACAAAAATGTGAAATATGAAAATATATTTTTGACAATAAATTATAGTTGTCATTCTTAATTATTCACATAAAATTAGGTGTCAAAATTTATATTTAAAAATAAAATTTATAAATTTATAAAAATTATTTTAATTAAAATATAAAACTATTTTAAATTTAAATTGAAGTTGTCTATTCAATTTAAATTTAAGCGATGACAATTAGTAACAAAGTGTACCAGGGTCTAGATGATGATGATAAAAAGTGACCCTGAGTAATGGACTTGTCTCAACAAATTTATATTCTGGCTCCACATTTTAAGAAAAGAAAATGTTGAATTGTAGATTGAATATTGATGAAGATACCAAGAATATAAGAAATAGAGATTGATACAAAGTGTCAAATTCTATATCAAAACAAGGAATTAATGTGAAAGTTTTGTAAATTTATAAAATGAGAATACTCATTAACTTATAATTAATTATTTTTAAAGATATAAATTTTAAAACCTAAATAATAATTATTGCTGAGTAATCTCAATTTGAGATTTTACAAAGAAACGGATATAACAGTCAAAATTTTCATGCATCTTAAGATGTTTAAATTATATTAAATAAATTATTAATATGAATGTGATTAATTCTAAATATATAACTTAAAAAGAATTTTAACATTGTGTTAATTAATATTCTTTTCTAGTCATATTTAGAACAATAATAATAATTACTAAAAAATAAGGTATATACAATAAAAATGGATAAATAATTTAATAAAATTCAATTAATTGATTGTGTTTAGATATTAAGAGTAGCGATTTCCTTATATAAATCAATAACTCAATATAAAATTATTTTTTCTATATATAGAGTAGCTTCTATTTCATTATATTAAGTCAAACTATATTCATCTAAAAGCTTCTAAAATATTTATCAAATTATTTCAAAAACTCTGCTAAATTATATATGAGCTGAAACTTGAAAGCAAGGTGAATTGGTTTTGAGAATTGATAAAAGACAGAGTTTGCTATCAAATTAACCTAAAACTTGGTGATCAACGATGGCCTCCGACCAAATCGTATCAGATGAAAGAACAATTCTTCATTTATTAGGCATATTTTATAACCATTTTCGGATTCTCCATTATAATTTACTTGCACCTCGGATCCATATTTATAAGCAAAAAATATAGTTTAATTCTTTAAGTTTTATTCAAATTTTACTTTAAATTTTAATTTTGCACTAAATAAATCATAGACCTATAAAATATATTACATGTGCCCTTTAAACTTTAAATTATAATTTAATTATATGTCTAATTACATGTTTATATGTTTAATTATAATTTACAAATTTATAATTTATTTAATTATAATTATAATTATAATTTAAGGTGATAAATACATTTTTAATAAAATAGAAAGACTCAATTAAAACTTTTCCTTATTTATTGCTAACAAAATTAGCGTCTTCACGTATGCTAATGAGTATATCTTACTCTCACAAGTGATTTGAATTTAGATATGTACGATGCTTTATTATATATTCATTCATTTAATATTTTTAATAAATTGGTTCGAGTATGATCCTTTGAACACCAGATCCTCCATTTATCTCAAATAGATACTTGAAACTGGTAGTTTTCAAAGTTTCAATGTCTCAAGAATTGGCATCTCAATTTGAGAAAGCAAACAGCTGTAGCCGATAACATCTATAACAAGTTAACAACAAACATCATCGTAGCCACAGCATCAGCCGAACTTTTTTGTTCTCTTTTGCCAACTCTGGCATTTGAATCATCAATACTATGTTGCTTTGCGATCTATCAGAGCTATAAATAAGTTGATACACGTTAAAGCAATGTTGTATCAACAATACATCAACAACCCTCCGGAAAGAATCATGGGGTCTGAAGGCCATCTTAGTCTTCCAACTATAGATTTCTCCAAGTCAAGCCTAAAGCCAGGCACTCCAGAGTGGGATTTCACCAAATCCCAAGTTCTCAAAGCCTGTGAAGATTGTGGTTGCTTCGTTGCTTTATTCGACAAACTTTCTTCAGAGACTCGACAGGGAATGGTAAGTGAACTTAAAGAGCTCTTTGATTTACCTAGGGAAACCAAAATGAAAAATGTCCGGAAAGGAGCTTACAGTGGCTACATAGGACAACTGCCAAATCTTCAGCTGTATGAGAGCCTCGGACTTGGAGATCCAAGCTCTTTGGAGAACATCAAAAGCTTCTCCCACATGCTCTGGCCTGACGGAAAACCAAGCTTCAGGTTCTTTATTTATAACTTCTTTTTTCACAATCACATCAACCATACAAGTTCTGCTTAAATGAATTCAAGGTTAAAATCAAGTGATAAACTCGATCCAAGTAATCGTTACTAAATTGTTCTCCAAGTGTCGATCGATCACCAGAAAGCTTCAAAATTTTATATTTTGGTGCATGCCTGTTTGACATGCAAATATGGTTTCAGCGAGAACGTGGTCTCATTCTCAAAGCCACTACTTGAGCTAGAAGCCATAGCAAAGAGGGTAATTCTTGAGAGCTTGGGAGTTGAGAAGTACTTGGATGAGCTCAACGAGTGGACCAACTACAATCTGAGGGTCATGAAATATGACGAACCCGAAAACGTTGAGAAACACCAGCTTGGATTGGCTGCTCACCTAGACAAGAACACGATTACCATACTGCACCAGCTTCAGGGTGATGGCATAGAGATAGAAGCCAAAGGAGGAGAGTGGATCAAGATCAAAGCTTTACCTGGCTCATTTATCATCATTATTGGCGAGGCCTTCCATGTAAGTCCCGTTACTTGCGCTATTAGTTGCAATTATGCGATTATTCATGTAAGGATTTCAATGTCTAAATCGGCTGTACAAATTCACCCAACTTATTTATTCTCAAGGGTCAATTTCGAAAATTAAAAATATTTGGGTTTTAATAATCAACATGTGAGTCGAATTTAATTTTAAAAAATAAGTTAAAATTTTTATTAATTAGATTTAAATTATATAAAAGAATTCAACTCGATATAATGTATATAAATAATGAACAATCATTTAGTTTATAATTTTCTTTCAATATTTATTTTAGATTTATTACTACGTGTATATTATGTTATTTAAATCATATCAAAATTATGGATTTTTATAAATATTTATTTAATTTAATTTAATTGTGAATTATGATTAATATTATATATTATTATAAGAGATATTTTTATCTAAAAGAATATATATTAACTTTAATTTAATAAATGATCTAATAAATAATTAATATTTTGTATAATCACTATTTTTTAAAATGACTTTATGATATGCACTTAAATTTAAGAGTTTTATAATATATCTAGTTTACATTTAGAAATATTCAATCTATGGGTCAAGTTAAATATGAACTTAGTTATTTACAAAATAATTTTTAAATAATTTTTTCAATTTAGTATCAAATTTTGTAAAGTTTTCACTTTAGTAGTTAACTTTTAAACATTCGTTCAAATGAAGTCAAAATGTTTTTTTTTTAAATTCAATTTAGTAAAAATTTTGTAAAGTTTTCAACTTAATAACTTTTTTTTTGAAATTCATACAAATGAGGTCAAAATTTTATTTTTGCTAATGTGGCTAACAAATAGATAATTAAATTAAAAATTTTAAAAATTTTAACATTAAATTAAAAAAATTCCAAAGGCTAAATACTTTTAAATCAATTATTTCTTTTAAAAAATTTAATTGGATTTTAGTTATATTTGGCTTAATCCAATACATAAATCTACACAAAGAGTCATTTCTTGTTTTAACTCAAACAAAGTGGTAGAATATGCATAGCAGAGTGAACCTTCCTAAATAGCGTCTGCAAGGTTCTAAACAAGAGACTGCACAAATTGGTGCATGTTTATATAAGCTAACTATTATGCGTTTTGAATGAATAGGCCTGGACAAACGGTCGTCTGCAGCCTGCATATCATAGGGTGATGATGACTGGAAATCAGCCAAGGTACTCAGTTGGATTGTTTTCAGGTTTTAATGAAGAGTTCTCGGTTAAAGCACCAGAAGAGCTTGTGGACGAAGAACATCCTTTGCTTTTCAAGCCTTTTAAGATTGAGGAATTAGTAAAAAGACTCCAATCAGGAGCTGGCCGGAAATCCAAATATTGCTTGGATGATTTTCGTATTGTGTGATTATATCAGACAGACGCTTGGAGCGGCTTGGAGATATACATATGTTGCTGTTTTGATTGTTAGCTGTGTCTGTTCTGTGATTTGAGTACAATAAAGCAGATAACTCGATTGCAGTTGTGAAGTACTACAAATCTCTTTCAGCAACTATTGTTGATAATTGATGTATTAATGGGTTATAAGTAGGGTTGTCTATGGTAGGGTTAACCCAGATCTAACATGTCCCTTACTAAATTACATGCGGTCCATGCTTGACTAAAGATCATACCAATACTAAAATAATATTGTTTTAGAATAACTAACTAAACAAACGTCGTTTTGATCTCTAAATTCTTAAATTTACAAACCGAAGTTATTCTACAGCAATGGTAATTTGTTGACTCGAGACTTGAGTTCGGTCCAAATTTAAATCAGTTTAAATCTTATCAGTTAATTTTAGACTGGATCAAAAATGTTAATGTTTAGAACCTTGCAGACGCTGTTTAGGCCTCAAAAAAAAAAAAGGTTTTAAAATTGAAATATTACAATTGAAATTACAGTTGTGATTCATAATTTAAAACCTTGATGGATTATAAGTGAGTAACAATCGCTCACTTCACTTGTATAATTACAATTAAAATTTTAAAGTTTATGTTAAGAACTTAAGATATATGTTATGCATTTTATTACTAATTTTGACATTATTTGATATTTGGATTTGATTAATTTCAAATCCTAATTGAGATAAGATTTGATAATGATTATCTTCTGTTTAATTTGATTATAGACTATCTTGGATAAGATTGGTAGTTGATTGAATGGAGAAAGAAATCCATTTGGCAAAGTTACTATTTGGTGAAAACTTCTTGAGTATTACGTAAAAACATAACCGAATGGGTCTTTTACCCAAACATTTTTTCTTAGTCTTGTGTGGATGAAGTTGTTTTGAAATTTTGGAGGACATTGTGAGATTGCTGAAGATCACCTTGTGTGTCTGACTCCAAGTAAGGACTCCTGGTTTGCATCTAGACTCCTTACATGGGTGTGAGTTGAAGCATAAAGCAAGTGAGCTGTAAATTTTGTGATGCTTTATGCATGACTCTTTTTTTGCGCTATGTGGTCGACGATTTTGTTTAGTGTCCTATGTTTGCTGGTTTTGAAAAATATTCGAAGTTGTTTTACTTGTGGTTTGACGTGATCTGGTTGGTTGATTGGTGAGAAAGAATGATACACTTTTCTATAGTTATGTTGCTGTGAATGTATGTGTGCAGTATTTCTCTTATGGACTACGGTTTTTTTTCTTGTTGGGTTTTTCTGATATATGCGTAAACTTTGTGAACTGGTTTTTTTTTTTTTGATTTATGGTATACAAAAATTTCCAGAAGTTTTGTGATTTTAGTAATTGCCATACTTGATCGTTTGAATGGCTTTTGTGTGCTGATTGAGTGTTGATTATGTTTGTTCTAGTGGCTGTCAATATTAAAGATGATGTTCAAAAAATTCTAGCAATTGAATATGACAGTTTTAATTGGTGAACAACTTTCAAATTAGTCTTCGGAGAAGTTAAAAACATCAGGAAGTTGTTTCTTTCTATCTCAAGTGTATTTGTTTTCGCTCTTTATTATTTTAATCATTTGAGTTATTCGTTTAATATTTTTTTCGTTAAAAGATAGTTGAGAAAAATCTTTTGTTGAGATTAGTATGAAGCGGTCGTATTATTAGGTGTGAAATCCTTTCACGAGTTGTAAGGATGAGGGATAATGTTAAGAGATGAGTAGTATTGGCTCAGTAAATACTTGTATAAAACTATTGTCGTTAGTGAAAAAATTAAGCTGAGTGAGAGCCTCGCAAACGTAGGCGATGTGTGTCAAACTGCGTTACCAAATTTTGGTATTGATTTATATTTGTAATTTGTAATTTTTCTAATTTTTTTATTATGCTAGAAATAACTGCGATAAATTGAAGATTTTTGTGAAACTACTATGCTCTTACGGTTCTTACAGTTTAATAAATATTCATTAAGAAGATCATCTTTCCTCAATCCAATTCTAAGGATTGAGGAAAAAAAATATACGAAGACCAACTTCAAGAAACTTATCCAATTCTAGGAATTAAGGAATGATGATCTTCTTAATCTCTCCTCTAGATTAAACTTGAATAACTAGGGTTTGATATTTTCTCCCAAAAATCTTCTTATGAAATTAAATACAATAACATTAACAATAACCACCTAAAAAAAAATTCGATGATACGAAAAATCTAAAGACACCATAACATCTACCAAAGCAATCTCTTATATTAATTTCTTGGTTGTTGTTTGTTATATTTCAATTTTGAATTGATTGCCCAATTCTAACAATGTTTTGATATGCAACGAAAAGAAGCATCGAAGGAACTAAAAATTGTCTTAACAAGTATCATATATGCACTTTTATTATTTTTTATCTGTTTAGTTTTTATTCTTTAAAAGTGATCAAACTCTTATATTAATTTTTATATCAACAACGTTTTGATATAAAAGTTACTATATCCTAGCACCTGCACTTAAATAATACTCAAATTTAGATTGTTCCATTTGTTAATTCTTACGATGCAACATTTTTTAAAAAAAAATTCTAAAGAGGAGACTCTAGACACTCTAAATGTTTGAATCTACTTCAGAAATAGAGCATATCAATACTTTAACCTCTTTATGCTCTCAACTTTCAAAGTTGGGACATAATGTAAATCCAATTGAACGTACAGAGATTTTACTTCAAAATCTTCCAGATTTATATGTCCAACTCATTATTAATTTAACTAATAATATCCTCACGGATACTATGATATTTGATGATATTGCTGCTTTGATTTTTAAGAAAAAAGCAGACACATCAACAAGGAAGAAAGGTTGATAAGTTCGCATCAAGTGGAAGCCTTATAGATGACGAGACGATGGTCAATGGAGCGTGATTCCACTAGGAGTCATAAACAAAGAAGATCAAAATTCAAAAGTATGAAAAATCTCAAGTGTTACAGCTATGGCAAAAGATGACACTTTAAAAGTGAGTGTCGATTCAAGAAGGGTAGGGACAAGGCCTCTGAAGCATCAACTTCTCAAGATGTATTGCCAATGAAGAAATCTTATACAATGAAGTAGCAATGGTGTTCAAGGACAGAATAGAGGTCATTGATGCTTAGATAATGGATTCAAGAGCAACGTGGCATGTGACTCCCTGTAGAGATTGGTTTCAGACTTATAAATTTATCTCTGCAGGATTTGTGTATATAGGAAATAAACATGCCTTGGAGATAGTTGGGATTGACACTATCAAGTTGAAAATGTATGATGTTATAGCTCATAATATTCGAAATGTGCGATATGTGAAGGGTTTGAAGAAGAATTTATTGTCTTTATGACAATTGGATGACATTAGATGTAAGACCTCCATTCAAAATGGAGTTATGAAGGTGATCAAAGAAGCACTTGTCGTAATAAAGGCAGAAAGGATAGCTATAAACTTATACAAGCTTATAAGAGAGACATATATAGAAGCAAATGCTTCAGTTGCATCAATTAGTTTTGCAAAAAATGCAACAAAATTGTGGCACCGTAAACTTGGCCACATGTTAGAACTAAGATTGAAGATTCTAACTAAGCAGAAACTACTCTCTGGTCTTGTGAAGGTATCGTTACCCTTTTGTGAGCACTATGTTACAAGTAAATAACATAGACTGGAATTTAATGCCTCGAATTCTAAAAGTAAAGATATTCTAAAATACTTTAATGTATGGCAAGCAAAGGTTATGTCCCTATATGGATCAAGGTATTTGTGACCTTTATTAATTATTACTCCAGAAAATGTTAGGTGTATCCTATTAAGAGAAAGGGAGATGTATTTTTAACCTTCACAACATTTAAAGCGCAAATTGAGTTAGAGACAGGGAAAAAATCAAGTGCCTTAGGACTAATAATGGTGGAGAACATACTGGTAATGAGTTTATTGATTTTTATAATCGAGAAAGCATTAAACTTCAATTCACAATACCTCACACTCCTCAACAAAATGGAGTGGCAAAGCAAATGAACAAAACTTTGATTGAAAGAAGTAGAAACATGTTGAAAATTGCAAGTATGGCAAAGTCTTTCTAGGTAGAAACAGTGAAGACTACCTACTACGTGATTAATCAATCACCAACAAAATCTATTGATCTGAAGACACCAATGAAGATGTGGACTGGTAAACTAGTAAACTATTCGCAATTACACACTTTTGGATTCATGTGTTCTTGATGTATAATACTTAAGATATCACAAAACTAGATCCAAAATCCATAAAAATGTATATTTATGGGGTATGCTGATAGAGTCAAGGGGATTGGGGGATTCCATTACCCACAAGCTTGTCATTAGCAAAGACGTCATATTTGCAGAAGATAAACTATAAGAGAAAGACCAAAATAGCATGTCTGAAGAAAATTCTGAAGTTGTAATGATCCAGGAAGAAAAGAAGATTAAACAAAAATATTCTACGGTTGCTATATCAAATCATGAGGAGCAAGAATCGGTTGAATATGAAAATACAAAAGTTCGACGGTCAACCTTTAAAAGGAGAACCCTAACCTAGCAATCTAATTGTATTATGGAAGGCAATGTTGCATATTATCTTGGTAATGTTGTCGCCTGTAACCAAATTAATACCAACTATAATAATGAAATATGTAGTCAGTGAAAAGTTGAGATCGTTCTTACAAGAAATCTATTGATAAATGTTTAACAAGTTATAAAAACTATAACAACTTGGAGGGTTGAATTAAGGTGATTTAAAGAAATTAAAAAAATGACAAAATTGAAAATAACCAAAAATAACTAGATCTAGAAAATTGATGAACAAACCTTAGTTTTAGATCACCTATATTATCAAACTAGTATAGATCATTGATATAGAATTAAATCCATTAACAAATACTCAATGAGTGGTGTTTTCTCTTAGGATTAGATGAATAGAAACATGTATTCTAAATACTCTTATTAACCAACAACTTAGATACAATCTTAATTTTGATTAATTAATAGCTTTAAGAACCAAATGAACCAGTGAGCAAGACAACACACATACAATATATTTAGTCTAGATAAGTATCTTTCTTAGAATTTCTCAACTTTTAATGTAAAGATGATAATCCTAATTGCCACTTTAGATTAACAAAATTGAACATCAATCCTACTAATCTGGCTGTAAATTAAATCGATTAATTTCGCGTTGTGCACCCTAGAGATCAATCAATTCAATCATAAAAGGCAATATGAAAGACACTTAATATTCACCAATAAAATAAACTTTATTTAGAAAATCTCACACATACTAGATGATAATGTTGGTTTTTTAAACCAAAAACAAAATTTTAGCTACTCATAACAGAGGTAAAACCCTACAGAAAAGTAGTAGGGCATACTGCTCCATCGTGAAAAGATGATTTGTATCTAAGCAATTTTTGTCTTCCCTCTTATTGCTCTTTTTATCAAATACACCTCTCCTCTAAATCAGATAATAGATCTCCACATAAAGGCAACAAATTGATTCCCAAAATAATTAAAGTCTTAAGTGTATTGAATATGTTTTCAAATCAGATTCAACAGATAAACTTTACCTTTACACGCGCCCACACTTAGTCAAAAACTTTTTTGCCAGCTGGGAATTCGAATTGCCATTGCTTTCCTTGCATCTTTTCTATTCAAATTCATCTCCCATATGTTGAAAATCATCTGAGAACAATTAAGAAACGAGTCCATTAATTTTGAATAAAAATTTCAACACATTAAAGAAATTTATATCCAAAATTAACGCAAAAATAATAACGTATCATGTCCCCTAACAAAAGATAGA
>JANTPM010000005.1:2840179-2852216 GCA_025434745.1 Erythroxylum divaricatum
GGTTAGGTCTCAGGTTCGATTTCATGCTAACCCCTCTTTTAAGAGCTTGGGGCAGCCGGAATTTTACTTGTACATGGAGAACTAATTGAGCCCTCAATGATGAGGTGCGCCCGTTTGGCCCACCTATGAGGTAGTGTGTCAGTTGAACCCTCAGAAAGATGTGCCTGTTTAGCCCAACTACGAGGTTTCCTCATACAAACAAAAATTACAGGCTAAAGGTTGGCATGCTTTTCCAATATGTATGTTTTTTTTTTTCTGATATACATAATAGTAGTTTAAGTTTTTTTTTTTTTTCCTACTGCAGTATTGTCTCTTAAGGCCGATCCTTTTACTTTCAAAGTGACATGACCACATGATTAATTGTTGAACCACAATCCGGTAGTTGTGGCTTTAGATCTTTGAATCGCCAGGTGTTGTGTCAGGGGAGTAAATCAACGAAGGCAATCCAGATTTTTACGAATCCAAGATTGAAAAAGAAACTGTTCATGACCTCATATTGGAAAAGTGCCTCACTCTTCCAGTTTTTTTATTTTATTTTATTTATCTTCTTATCTCTACCAAGCATTTCTTGTTCTTTATCTTCAATGGCTGCCAAATCTGGAGCTTGAGAGCTTTTTTTTAACGGGCCATATCTTGCCAAGAAAGGCTATGTAACAATGGAGTTAACAGCATCCCTTCAACCTAAACATGTCTTTCAACAAGATATAAAATGATTTTAAATTATTAGTTTATTAATTAATTTTTTAATAATTTATCTAATCAGTATTTTAAATAATAATAATTACGAATTTACACTTTGTTCGTGTGAAATTAAAACTTTTATAAACATTCAGTTTATAAAAAAAATTATTGACATAACCAAAAGTCAAAATAAGAGTAAATTGTAAGAGTTATTAATGTCCTAAGTTACATTTTTAATTACGAGTAAATGTCATTTTATATTGACTTTTTCTAATTTTAATTTCAAGTTAAAAGATATTCTTATTATTTTGAATAATAATTATACAATTTTTAAGCCTATTATGAAATTTTGAAAAAAAAAAGTAATTAGATTATTAGAATTTCTTTTCTTTTTAGTATATAGAGATTGATTTTATACCGAGTAAATTATATACTTACATACGGTGAAATTCTCCTATTATTATTTTGTAGTTGACCTTAGATCCTATACTAAATAGCTATTAAGAAAAAAATAAAAAGAGATGTCGACATTTTTGAAGGTAAATTAATATACCATATGTGAATTGGAATTACAAGACTGGATTAAATTTCTGATATGCGAAACTAAATTTGAGATTGAAATGAAACTAAACTTGTAAAAATGAGTAGTATTCGCATTCACAATAAAAGATACATCTCAAGTAATGTAATCCAAATTTCACCATGTCACATATTTCTGTTCTGATACCTATCACAGCTTCAAAGAAATACAGACCAGTGAATGACTTCTTCATTGTCATTCACTACACTTATAATAATAATAATGATGATGATGATAGCCATTGTCATGAGCTCTTGATTAAATTATTTAAAAGATATGTACATTACTACATTTATGTGAAATGATTATCTTTTATGTATACAAGAAAACCTTTTCATGCATATTTATATATGATTGTAAACACATAAACTAAAGCTATTTCAGGGGAAATTTATCATGTTATCTTCCTTCTCGTCCAAAAATTTTCAGTTCTGATCATGTCCAGTGCTTCTGTTGCATTAGAATGGAACTAAAGTTGCACAGTTATTGTCGAATATGAATAACCGATCTACAAAAAATGGTGAAAACTGATTATTTATAGTCCCCACCACCAAAAGGCATGTTGCTCATCCGACTGAACTGGCCAATGTCAAGCAGCACATGGTTGCAGAGACAACCATCTTCTACATCTCAGAAACGTTAACTTAACAAACATAAGTGAAGCCACAGACTTGTTGTCGTTTACGATATGACACAAAAACAAACAGAGAGAGATAGTTCACAGTAGCAAACAGACATAGCTAGCTAGACAGCCTCGAGAAACATGGGGGATCTTGTCATTGTTGTTCGTTTCATCAACAATTATTGTGACCTCATATGCTTGTCTTTAGCAGGTCATAATGTATCCGGAGAATGATTCTGACTGGTTTCTTGAAGAACATGATGCATATTAAAAATGGTTCGGACCATATATTCATACTGTTCGAATAGGAAGGCAAATCGAACAAATTATCTTAAGAACATAATCAATCTGTCTCTGAACATTGCTTTGATCCATTATTCCATGCTTTATTTATCCTCGTTGAAGTTGTTATCCTCGTTGATGTTGTCTTATCCATTGAAGGAAAGGAACTATAACATTTAGCTCTTTATTTATTTTTTATTTGGAGATTCGTCGACTTCAAGAACGGGTCCAATGGTTCAACCATTGTCACCTTTGATGGACGTCTTATTCCTTGATCTTCCTTGGAGGGAAGATGTCGGTTCATATGTCCATTCTGCGAATATTGAAATACCCATTTTTATCCATCTATTATGCGATTATGTTCATTAAAAAAAATTAATCAAGACAAGAGATGCAACATATAGCATTTGAATTGTTACCTTTTGTTCATTTTCTTTTTTTGATTTACGTCAACATCTTGAGCACTCTCGCATACGAACTTACGCCCCACAAAAGATGCAATTATAACATGGGGTCATCATCCACATATCATGACATGCCAAATACTCAAAATCTAGTGAAATAAAGAACAAAAGGACAAAATTTGAACTGGTGTCAAGAAACCATAAGAGAAGATAAGATATTGCCTAACCAACTTGTACACTACTATGATCATTAACATCGACTGAGCCATTCTGAGAAGCACACGCCCTGACTCTTGATAGTGCTTTGTTAAAATGCTTGGCTTTAGTGCCAAGATACTCATTCCAAGTCACTGATCGGTATAGAGGAGGCTGACTGGGACCAACTAGTTTTGATAGAGGTGAAATTTGGACACTTGAAGGGGGTCCATAGAGATAAGCAATGGAGAGCCGGGGCTTGGCTCGGTTCACAACAGCCCTATGGAGCACACTCGGGTACAACCCGTTTGATAGTATATGGAGAAGATCACCTACGTTCACTACAAGCCCACCTGGGATTGGTGTGACTGTGACCCAACCTGTTCCTTCTCTAAGAACCTGCAATCCACTAGTGTTGTTTTGGTAGAGAATGGTGAGGAGGGTTGAGTCAGTGTGAGCAGCTAAACCCATGGCCTGGTCTGGCTCGGGACAAGCAGGATAGTGGTTCAGTTGAAGGGCTGCACATGGCTCGACCGATTCACCTTTTGGCCCAGCCCACTTCAGATCTTCTTTGGTTATGCTTAGCGAACCAAGCATTACCCACATAAGCTTCCCCGCTAGCTTTTGCATCTCTTTCTCGTATTCTTCAGCCATTTGACTGCATATAAAGGGGGGGAAAAAAGCACACGTCTCAGAAGAAAAAGTAGGCAACAAAGCAATGAAACTTGAAGATGACAATAGTGAAGATACTATAGTGGTCATTTCACAAAGCAAATAGTGACAAGTGGGATTTCGGTTCATGATACTCTTAATCCGAATCTTCTTTTGTGGGTCCATAGTTTTCATTGATATCTTTGCTAATCGCATTAAAGAAAGCAAATGGGGTTTTAGTGTTCAATGAGATAAAGATTGAAAAACATAAAAAGAGAGGAGGAGTAAAAGAGAACTCGGGATTACGAACATGGAAAACCTTAAATATGATAAAGAGTTTTTCTACACGTGCATGAGCATATAGAAGTACCAGAATTTGGTGTAATCCTGAGGCCAAAGTTGGCGAAACTGCTCGAGTGGAGATCCAACTATGGTGAACCCTTCATACCACATAAGCTTAGAGAAAAAAGAAGAGATTCTCGCCAGACCGTACCCTGCAATACCGTCCGGTGATCTAGCTGCTTTGAGCTTTTGTTGAATAGGTAAAGAGAAAAGGGATTTGCAGGAACTTTCAATGCTGTCAAGTAAGCCACTAGTGACACCATGGTTTATGACTTGGAATACACCCCAATTCTTGCATGCATGACCTACATTCTCTAGAACATTGGGGTCTAAAAGATCGATGATGGGCACGGATTCATCGACAAAGAAGTCGCCGGAAGGTTGGTTTCCGGCGTCGTCGAGTTGAGTCCACTTGTAGGACTCAGGCAGCTCTTGCACAGAGGTGAAGTCAAGGTGCTTATGTTGAAGATGGAGAGGGTGGGCTCTAAAAGCGTCTGATAATCTTGAAGGCATAGTGAAAGTTGGAAAGAGAGGAGATTGACAGATTGACAGAGAGAATCTTTGTACTAGAAAGATGGAGGTAGACAGAGAGAAATTGTTGTGTGTGTTCTTGTTAAAGAAAAAAAAAAGGATGAGTGACCCTGAATCTGCAGTAGATTTAGAGTAAGAAGCAGCTTAGCTCTGTAGGTGTGTACTTTACAAGGAAGAAACTGAAAAAAAATAGGATGAGAGCTACAGGAGTTGTCCTGAAAGGAGATTGCGAAGTGAAGTCTTGTGTTTGTGACTTGTGTGTGTCTATATATATATATATATATATATAACTCCAACCCCTCTCGATTTTTGTGTGTATCTGCGAGAATTTTATATATAGCCTTATCGTTTGTGTGAATGTACAATAATGCAGTATACACAAAGCATTAATTCATAATTAATACAATATGTTAAAAAAAAATTATTCTACTTCAGTATTTAAGAGTTTAAAAAAACTAACACTTACATGTTATGTAAAAAGTTTAATACTTCAATATTTGAAAATGCTTTGAGAAATCATTCCAATCACTTAGAGAGCTATTCTTTAAGAACTATGGAAGAAATTTTGATTACTTACCATTGAAGAATCTATGTTTAGTTACCTCATAACTACACATAGATTTATTTTCTGGACCAACGCTTTAAATTTTTGTTTCGAAACCCAATGTATGTTTCATGTTTGTTCCTCATCACATATGATAATTTTGAACTCATGTAGCTGGGATCACTTCTCATGAAGGTTTGGTTAGCCAAAGAAGTACATAGTTATGGAATCTCATAAATTCCCTCGTTTTCAGTGCCTTGCTAAGAGCAACCAACTTCTCAAATGTAATTGGCATGCTATTTTTCGGCTATTTAGTGTCCTCATTTAATGCACATAAATACAAGCTTTAATGAGATTATTAAACCTTTATTATCTCTGTTTTGTTGAACATCATACTTGTTTTTTTGGTGGCATATGAAGATTTTTCACTTTACCTCTGTGTATATTGTTTCATTGCAAAGTATATATGTATATATGTATTAATATGATGAAGACGTTCAACCACTTGACGACACAGTAATTAACATCACTAGGTCGTCGACACCATATAAGAAAGATTGAGAAAGATTTGTACTTGCAAAAATGGATCTTTCTAATTAAATAATGTTTATTAAAAACTTTATAATGGAAATTACATGTATTTAATAAGACTTATGGTTGTAATTAGGGACAGAGGAAAAGACAAAAAGAAAGATGAAAGGATAGGCAGAATCAAAGGTAAAGGCAAAGGGGTAAAATATGTGGGAATTAAAGGTGCTTATGTAGGTTAAGAAATAGTTCAATGTCATGCATGGATACACATTAAACATGGATGATGAATAGGTTGATTATGATATGATGGTGATAATGACAATGATGATGATATTATAATGGTATATTGGTGATTTAATTACTGTATAGGAGTGTTGATGGAAGGAGACAAGAAGTGAAAGGAAAAGATTAGTGTGTATGATGTAATTGGACAAAGGAAAGAACAAAACTGAGAATGAAAGACCATCTTGTCCTCTACAAACAATATAAACTGAAGAAATGAAGAGCATCTCTAAGATTGAAAACCCTAAAAGGAAAAGGGTTGTATGAGAGAAAGTAGGAAAGGAAGAGAGATCCTATCTCTCCCTCCCTCCCTCTCTCTCTCTCTCTCACCATGTGCCTTTGTCTTGTCCTTAAGCACAAAAACATCCAAATCACCAATCCCTCCAATCTTGAGCCATCACCTTACCCTCTGTCTACCTTCACTACAAGACAATCCCCACCTTCAATTTCCCCATTCCAACACCAAATTTGACCCTTAATCCACTTGGCTTTTTGAAATTGTTGAACCTCAAGTTGTGATATCTAACACAACCTGTGGTGGCTAAGCCCCACAAGAGACCAACTTGTTTATAGCTTAAATAATCACATAGAAAGAGGACAAAGTGCTACGTAACATCTTTTAATTTGGGAACATATGGAAGGGTATAGATGTCTATCAAAACTAAATTTAGGAGTGGTCTCCTATGCCTTTCACTTGGTGTATATATTTGGTCACTTCCATGAAAAGTGGTAAAGTTTCTTTTGGTATTATGTGGTTAGATTTATGTTCCCTTGTCCTATGCTGGACCTAAGTTGGCTCCCAAAGCCATTACCACTTTTAACACTACTATCACCAAAACCTTTCTCAAGGGTTGTCCTCAAGCATCAGCATTGGGATCTTTGTGTTGTACATATATGTATACAATTATCTTATGCATCTATTCATTCATATCTTCCTTTTCATGTAAAATTTTATCATTTTGTTCCTTTCCTTGTTATTTTTTAAAGTGGTTGTGATAACATATGTTAACCCAAAAACAAAATTTGTTTTGATGTTATATTTGGTGTATGTTGCATTATATCCAATCCACGACATGAGCTTGTGAGACTGCACATATTGATAACGGATAACCCCTTCAGCATGCATATGCACTTCACGTGGCACAAATGCCTTGGTCGGGTCAATCTTACATTATTAAAAGGTGATCTTTTAGAAAATTTGTTATCCATACAATTACTAGTGACGCAATATTTTTCTAGGCTTGAGTTAGCTTTTTTTTAAATCAATCAATTAAATGTCATTTTAAACTTATAAAAAAAAAGACAATTTAGCTAATATGGTATCTATTTTTAAATGACTTTTTATTACTAGTGACAATATTTTTCTAGGTATGTGTTATCGATTTTTGAATTAATAAATGTCATTTTAAAATGATAAAAAAAACCATAATTTAGCTAAGATTGTATCTATTTTTGAAAATATTTTTTATTATTAGTGACACAATATTTTCCTAGGCCTGTGTTATCTTTTTTTGAACCAATAAATGTCATTTTAAAGTTATAAAAACATATAGTATAATTTAGCTAAGAGGGTGTGTAATTTTTCTTTTAAAATATTTCATAAAAATTTTTAGAACAAAACCAAAATCTTTGTATTGTTAAAGAAGTAAACTTTACACCTCACCTTTAATTTCTTAACGTGTCATATAATTTCTTGACGTGTAAGAAACCTAAACTAGACCTAAGGTTTCTACTTAGATACGACAAAAGGTTTCTAGAGGTTTGCCTAAATAATTTGTTGCGGAGTTATCCTTTCAAGAGATAATTAATATTTTTCTTTAATTATGGGATTAACAAAATCATTTAGTTGAATTATGGAATAAACAAAGTCATTCCTATAGAGCTTTCTTGTAAATTCTTGATCCTTAATATTGAAAATCTTTTTGCAATTTAAAATACACAATATCAAATGCATAAATTTCATATTTTTTAATTACGGATTTCTATGAAGTTAACAAAAGGAAAATTTAAAGTGTAGGGTTCTTGATATCACAGATAAATTAAATTAGAACAAAAAGGCAACACTAGTGCTGAAAATGAGACAAAAACACATATATAATCATAGATATGGCCTCGTGACACATAAATATTCTAACCTAAATATTAGTTCATTCAATTTTTTTATTGATGTGGGACTATTTAATTATTTATACCTCAAATTATTACTAAAATATCTAATAATGTTAATTTCTATTGATGTTAGTGTTAATCCTCTTAGACACTTTGGAGTGAATGTTGGGGACTAGAATCCAAACTTGGAGCTATCCGATCTTCTTCAATTTTCTAAATACAGCTAATCATCATTGATTTAGAGAACGACCCATTAAAGTAAAGATGCTTTCGGTTTCGACCTTATTATATAGCATCGTTTTCAACCATAATTAACCTGCCTCTGTTATGGATGCTGACCCTTTACTTTGTATTCTTTTTTTGTTGTTTTGGTTAGAGTAAGCCTTCAGGACAATTTATGTGTAATTATGTACATAATACATCTACCAGAAACCTTCAACAAGAAAGACAATCAATAAGACAACGGTGACTAATTTGTGTGATTTAACTTGTGATTATCTTCATATAGCGACTTAAATTGAATTTGGTTTTTCAATTGGAAGAAGCATACAAAGCTCATGGTCGCTTCCTGCAAAGAGGGCAAAACAAAAAACAAAAAACAATATTATCGGTAAACAAGTGTACTACATAAGGTCATAGAATAGGACCAGCTAGCGAAGCCTAGCCGGCCATTTGTACATTTTTGGACATTGTTATTAAGTTCTTATCCCAAAACCTATATTTTACCATCAGACAACTTAAAAACTAGGACTTAAAAACTTATTAATTTTTTTCATAATAAAATATTTCGCAATCACTATCTTTTTAAAATGTGTATTAAGCAAAATTTCGTATATATGTAAATAATTATATATCAATTATTTAATATATTAATAACTAAAAATAAGTGATAATTTAATTAAAACAATCAAATAGTAGTTCAATCAAGTAATCGAAATAGATTCTGAAACGTATAATTCAATCAATGCAATGAGAATCAGTATAATTCCCATTTGCCTCTCAACCCAATTTCTACTTTTAACCTAAAGTTAAAATCCAATAAGGAAGTTAATGAAAGGAAAAACAAGTTAAAAAAGTACCAGGAAAAGTCAGTGGCAGCCATGAAAGAAGACACACTGAGCTATCAGAAGAATAGAGAGAATCAATGTACAAATTTGACGTGTCTTAATGTTCGACCGTCCGGGTGACTGAAGGTGAAATCGGATCGGTAGTCCAAGGATAGAAAATTGTACCCACTACTCATTAGCCTAAATTGTTGACTGACGTTACCTGAATTTAGTGACAGCAGTTGATGTGATCTACTGTTAGGCATAAATTGACAAGAATTTCGAGAATGACATGAATTTCTTATAGGAATTGGGGCACGCTTCACGCTTCCCCATAAGTTGATTCAATCGCATTTACTGTGCTAAAAAAACAGTTTTTCAGGAAATTAGGTCACCAAAATAAATTCCCTGTTCTAAAAGTTGAATCTCCAATTTTAAAGGTCCCTAATTGCAGGCTCAATTATCGCTAAAGGATTAAATTACGGTATAATTTTAGTCAGCCTTTTAATAAAGCGGTCTACTACTTTTTATTACCAAGAGTCGAACCTAAGATCTTGTTTCAATTGACCCTGTTAATTGGCCAACTAATCTATCCGTACGGGCAAATAAATTCTTGTTACTATTGAATGTAGAGGGAACGTAATATGAATGTAGAGGGAACATAATGAGGTTGTACAAACGGAGACAAGATCCTTTGTCTAATTTTATGATGTCTTATTATGTACAGAAAATCTGGACTCGTACAAACGTATGGAAATAGAAAATATCAACTAACAGATATGATTATTAATTGAATTCAAGCTGTCTTAATTGCAAATTTCAGGCAGGGAGTACTTTCTCCTAACATGAAGATTACCAGGACTTGTACCTTTTGTATATTTATCTTGCAGGTTATTTTTGCAGATTTGTGAAGAGATTACGTGTACTATTGTAATGTGGTTTGTGTAGCTTTTGTTATTTTTTTAAATATAATTTATTTTACTGTTTGAAAAAAACTTTTACTATAAATTGACGTCGGATTTTTTTATTGTTAATCTTTGACATGTTCAAAACGTAAGCTACTTTATATTGCATTACCTTTTTTATGCATATTTATATATAATTTTGAAATATTTTCGTGTTGTATCGTTCATAGATTTATCAGAAATATTTTTTTATTAGATAAAGATAATGTTATGTATTATTGGATCTTTTTAAACGTTCCATTGTAATAAAGATTTTTATTTAATACTGTTATTATTATTATTATTATTATTATTATTGTTAGGATGATATGGCGTTAATTTTTTATGGAAGATTTGATTAATCCTTAAAAATAATTGCAAAGATGGATAGTAATTTATATGGTTTACCTTGTCCAACCTTCAAGTACGTGTCCAATCATAAGTACAAATCCAATTCCCTGAATTTATTGTGACTATAAATGTAAGTTCAATCTATCTTTAAATTTTTATAATTAAATCCCATTTATTTCTTTTTCCACCGCAAGATCAGAAACTATATCATCAGACGATTTTAACTGGCCATTTTTATCTAATAATTCAAAAGTATATAAATTAACTTCTTAGACTTAGGCTCTGTTTGGTTGGACTTATATCCGTAGAGTTTTTGTTAGCAGAATTTTTTCTGTAGATCTTTTATAAGAAGAATTTTTCTAAAAAACTAGTTGACTGTTTGGCAGTCATTTAAAAAAGAATTTTTTTAAAGAGCTTCATACAGTAGACTATTTGGTAATATAAAAATAAAAATACTTTTAATTTTAACTATATTTTATTTTGTAATAAAAATTATTTATACATATAAATATTATTTAAAGTATATTAAATAATATGCAAAGCACAATATATTAATTATTATATAATTTTAAATCATATGAAACATAAATGAAAATATATATAACAGAATTTTTTATATCGATTATAACACAAGTAAAACTAATATCAAAAATAAATATTAAATTATATAAAAATTAAAATAATATTATATAAATTCTAAAATAAGTAAATAGTTCAATGCATAATATATTATGCATTTTATTGTAATAGAGATTTTGAGTTCGTGAATGTTGTGAGAATTACGTGTAAAGCATAAGAACAAAAGGGACTAAAAAGTAGGCTCATTAATTGATATAAAAACTTTACTCGAAAAAGTCATTTGAGAGATTTTTTTAGAAGCTTCAAATTTTTGTTTCTTAAAAAACTATATTTTAGCTACCAAAATATCATATATATTAAATAAGTATTTTTATTTTACAATTAAAACTCGTTTTCTTTAAAAATAACTTCCTAAAAGCCTATCCAGATAGTCACTTAATAGTTGATTAGGTTTTGAGTGGACTCGTGATTAGATTGTTCCAAGTTGAAATATAAATTTTTTAAGTAAACTCCAATTGATATTGTTTTTAATATTTAAAAATTAAAATTATATTTATTTGTTTTTAACTTGATTGAACCTGTTAGGCAAAACTTGAAGTACGTATATATTACCTATTTGTGATATTATATGAAATAATTTAACTACTTACTTTATAGGAATTGATAAAAGCAATTGTAAATGCTGGGGAGGGGCTATCCTGGCTTTTCTCGTTGTAGCGTAAGACAAATTGGTTTAATAATTGTATTTGCCGACCAAGAGAAAGGAAAAGGACTCGCATTCCTATTTCCTACGCTGTTCCTGTCGTTTAACCCAAAAGTATGCGTCACGAGAACATGTCAACGCAACGCTTTGGTACGTGGGACACATCTCACATACAAAGCCATCCTAGGATGCTTCAGCATTAACTCCAGCTGATAGCGATTATAACAGTTAATTTGATCATTAAATTATATTAGTTATTTATTAGAGATGTTTTATAAAATTAGTTATTTCGTATTATTTGTTTATATAAAAAATAACTTATGAAGATATGGTTTTAAAAAAATTATAAGAGTATAAATATTATATATTTTAATATTTTGTTGAATATTTTTATAAGAATTTAGATTTTAGAAAAGTCATATTCACCTATACTATTTCATCATCTATTTAAATATTATGCAACTCTTTCTATTTTTATTTTTGTTTAAAGTTAACATTTTATTTATAACCTATAACTGCATAAAACAATTATAAGAACAAATATTGTTCCAAAAAACGTAGGTATCTAAGAATCTCAATTAGAGGGTACAATTGATTTATGATAATTAAAAATTTGACTGATTGATGAAAACGCTCCTATAAGATAAACAATAAAAATAT
>JANTPM010000005.1:2878311-2895686 GCA_025434745.1 Erythroxylum divaricatum
AATTATTTTTTAGTACCATGAGGATAACGAGTAAAATATCAACTATGTCATAATTTATATTGAACATCTATTTTTTAAAAAAAATAATACTTAATTTTAATAAAAAATTGTAGAATATATATATATATATATTATAGAATCGTGATAAATCAAAAATATATATTAAAATATTCCTAAATTTTTGTAAAACGTATCAAAAAAATTATAAATATTATAATTAACTCCATTTCAATACTGTAAATTTTATTATTAATAGTTTATAATGTGATACACTAATATATATTTTTTATAAGTTATTATGTATAGTTGGTGAAGTTGGAGGCATGGGTCAAAAGATCCTGTGTTCGAATATTTTATTTGTGCTCTCTCAATCGAGTCTGTCGTATAGGGCTTGTCTGATTGGTATGGTTTGCAGATTATTACGTCAATCCAAAGGTTTATCCGGTGCGTATAAAAAGGATAACGGCTGCGAATTCCTCTGTTGTAAAAAAAAATCATGTATATATTTGTTCTTTCTTTATTTTTAAGTTTTTATATTCTTATAAATGCATGTAAGGCAAGAGTTAAAAAAAAAACAATATTCCCTATGTTATTGAAGCAAATGATCTCAAAGGATCAACATTTAATTCGCAGGGTCATGATACCGATACTTGTCTTAAGAACCATCGCAACAAAATAATTGAAAATTTGAAAAATCATAAACAGGTGGATTACCATAAAATTGTATTATAAACAAACCCAATTAGACAACTAATCAGTCCTGTTTTCAATAAATGAATAAATAAATGTCATGATTTTATATTAATACTTCCAAAGTTTACGGTAAAAAGGTCGGACCGAACCAATTAACGAACAAAACTTAATTTGAGTGAGTTAAATTATTTCCGTCTTTATATATAGCTTTAAAATAGGTCTAAAGTAAAAAATTTCAATATTCAATCTAATATATATTCAAAAGTGGAATAAATTCATTTATTCAAGTTTGATTATAAATGAATTCAAACTCCAGAACTTCAAATTTTTGTTAAGTTAAAATATGATTCTATTGGACGCATTATCATCCTTGTTCTTATTTAAAATTTGATACTATGACAGTCCATGTGAATCAACACACGCTGAACGTGACATTAAGAAATGAAATGTATTGTGATCCATGTCATTATGCTTATTTAGTCTACATTTTCAAAAAAAAACCAAAAAAAAAAAGATTATCTCTCCCAATTTGGATGCCATGAGGCGGAACTTGGAAAGTAAGAAAGCAACAAATCCAATGCGATAAAAATTTTTGGTAAACAGTCGACCGAATCTGATCACTGCGATCCTCAAATGCTAGATATCTTACATGCAGACTTGTTGAAATAGTTCAACATATTATTGTCCGCAGAACCAATCTTCCACTACCATGAACCCCAGTTAAATTCAGACATGATACACTTTTTAGTTATTGGGAAAATATTGATACGGAGCTGGAGCTTCTAACTATGATGAATGCACTAATTATAGATATGATACTCGAAATAGACCGATTTTATATCACCCTTCAATTTGAATTAGCAAAAGTAATGTTCCTTGCATAATATGGATTCCATTCATGATCTGACCAAAAATACAAGTGTCTACAAAATCGTATGATCATGTATGAGGATTAACGTCTACCCAATGCTGGAAGCTTAAGGAAGTTGGCGACCTAATCATAGGAGGAGCCGGTGACCAAAGTCCCGCCAAATGAGAAAAATAATTCAATAATTTTGAAAGAATTGAACGAGGAGCCATATGAGGTTGAGTCATTGCAGTGACATATGACAAATTGTCTCGTACCTATAGTGTTTTGGAGCTTCCATGCTTGGATTGGAATCTAGTCCCTCGTATCAAATTATTGCTCAAATTATATGTACAAAGTAGATTTAGATGTTCTTGCTTATATCAATGATGGTTATTATTATTATGAGAGAATCTTACCAGCAATGCCACAAAATTTACCAGAAAACTGTCACAATTCGTGCCAAAAATGCATAATTAAGTGCCAAATTCATTCACTAATCGGAATTATTTGCGAAACATGTTGATGTTCATTATGTTGCAACTCCTTTTAGAACAGAATAATAAGAAGAATATTTGGAACGCAAAGTCCTATGATTCATTTCAAACTTCAGCGGTTTGATTATATGCTAATGGAATGAGGTTTTTACAGAGAAAACTTACATTAGATGACAGCCATTACTAATACAAAATAGCACAACAGTCCAAGCCGTCTCCAACAATTGGAATACACTCAATTGAATGAGAAACACCAGAATGAAGAAATTATAGAAGCGCAGCACAGCATATCAGAGGCTTGTTTTCTTCGAAGAACCATTCAAGCTGACCCGAATTCAGAGAACCACTTTTCGTGTTTTTCGATATCAGCTTGGGAAACACTTGGTTGTACCTTCTTCAGAGCCTCTTCAAAATCACACATTGCAACTGGATCTTTTGAAATTTCATCCTTAGACATGTTCTTAATCTCATCCCTCGTCTTTCCAGCTATCTTGCGCCTCATGCCATTTAAGGAAGCATCGCGGCACACATTTGTAAGATCATCTCCGCTGTATCCCTCTGTCCGACGTGCTACGTCATCAATGTTTACATCAGTAGCCACCTAATATATCAGCATCATCCATCAAACACTAGACCAAGTGCACATTATTTGTGCCAAGTTGTTTGACAAGAAATAAGATCCATACCGAAACAACAAATGTTAGAATGAGATGGCCTAAAAGGAAGAGTCGGCAAGAATTGCAAACATACCTCGACAGTTTTTAAGTTGATGTTGATAAGCGCCTTCCGACTCTCAAAATTTGGAAGTGGAATATAAATACGCTTTTCCAACCTCCTCCTACATTTATTCATATCAAATAAGACAAAGCAAGAATCGATAACCTGACAAGCTGCACATATGAGAGTCGATGTACCATCCACGCACGAAAAAGAAAATACAACAAACTGAAGAAACAGAGGGGTGGCCAAACTATCCACGCACAAAAAAGAAAATACAACAAACAGAAGAAATGGGGGGGGGCGGCCAAACCTTAACGCTTCGTCTATGTCCCACGGAAAGTTAGTAGCTGCCAAAACCATCACTATTTTCTTACTGCCGTCTTCATTTGTGGAACTATTGTTTACACCATCTACCTGAACCAGAAGTTCAGACTTGACCCTTCTTGATGACTCATGTTCCCCTGAAGCACTAGAAAGACAAAGTCCCGAGTTCAGTGGCCAATGAAGCTAAATAAAATTGTTGATGAACATAAATCACGCAAAAGCAGTAATTAGCGGTTGCCAATGAATGTGTAGTTACATGTTAATTTAGCAAGAGGGAGAAAGCAAGAGAACAAGAGAGATTTAAAGTAACTTCATGTGTTTTTGTGAAAAATACAAATTGGAAGTGGACTTCATAACACAAAGAACTCATATACTTATCTTCAACCATCTAGCAGTTTGGTGGAGTAAGCAAGACTTAAGCTTCAAAGGTTAAAAAATTAAAGAACTTACCCCCTGGCATTGCATAGAGAATCAATTTCATCGATGAAAATTGTACTAGGAGCATAAGCTCGAGCTAAATCAAACAAGCATCGAACCATGCGTTCACTCTCTCCACGCCATTTTGAAGCTAAAGTGGCAGAGGAAACGTTAAAAAATGTTGTGCCGCACTCAGTAGCAACAGCTTTAGCAAGTAATGTCTTTCCAGTACCAGGAGGGCCAAACATAAGAACACCCTTCCAAGGTCTCCTAATTCCCTGCAGAGAAGATAAAGAAAACTGAGCCCTAGTATGACCTAAGATAATTGCTAATCAAGACCTTCAAGAGATAAGAGAAATGAGTTTAAACAATTATAAAACAGAAAATTAAAAATTCTGACATGATGAAAATATAAAACTCAATCATTCAAGAATACCTGGAAATATTCAGGCATCCATAAAGGAAGGACAACAGCTTCCTCCAAAAGTCTCTTTGCCTCACTAAGCCCAGCCACATCATCCCATCTCACTCCAGGACTAGTTTCCAGTACATCCCTTTCAAGCATTGCAGCCAAATCAGGATCAGGTCCTTCATACTGTATCCTCTTAGATTTTCCATCTTCAGCATCGCCATTCTAAAAATTGCAATATATTTAGGTTAGTATGTGCAGATGGAAGGAAACTAAATGGCCCAATATTCATTGCAAAAAACTTGGAGTCATCCTCATAGAATATTAATGTCAATGGTGATTTAAAAATGAAATATAAATATTAAAGAGTCCATCAAAGGCAATACAAAATATGACGTCAATTTACAAGAGAAATCACCAAGGCAAGAATATATATATATATATATATAGCAAGCCACAAGGCCACCTACAATATTATTGGAACCTAGACAAGAACTTTCTGTCAATATTGCAAAACATCGAACAACTAGGACAAAGTACATTATTATGGATAAGATTTTGATAAACTGGAAACTATCACAAGGAATATATGAAGGCTAAATAGATTTCCTACCATGTACATAAAACTCTGTTTGCAAATTCAAATTCCTAGTCCACCATATATATCAATTCACTTCAAGCACTAGGGAGTATATTAGGAAAACTTACAGCTGAATCCCCTTTGGTAGATTTCCCTGCACCAGTGCCTTTCTTTCCAGCAGTTGATGCTCGAACCCCTGAGTTCACCCTTCCAGAAGCACCAGTCTTAGCACCACGGCCAGTTGTGGCAGCTCTTGATGAGCCTCCACGAGCCCAGCCTCCTTCTTGAGGTGATTTCCTCATACCAACTTGACCACTCCTTGCAGATCTCCTATTTGTTGGATCATGACTTGGGGGCCTCCACACATCAGGATCATCAATGGGAGCACCAGAGGAAGTCGGATACTCATCCAGAGGCTGGAAAACAAATGACGATTTAGCATTAATTGGTGGTGATGCAACACGACGGCCCACTGGAGTTTCTTTGAATGCCCTTCTCTCAGCATCCAATTGTTTCACCACTTCTGCCTCCTCTGAAAGAGCTTTCTTTACATTCATCCATTTGGTCCGAATCAAAGGATCATCAAGTGTACTAAGGTGCCTAAATATTATTATCAATTTTGATTAGAGAAGAAGCCCACCAAGCAGTAGTTAAAAAGCTATGCAGGCAGAATCCAACACAACGTTAAGGTACCAGACATATATTCCAAATAGAAACTTTTCAAGTATTGTTATGTGATTCATCCGTACAACTCAGCCATTTTAGGAACAAACATAAAAACAGACCCTAGCTGTAGCAAAAGATTTTCAGCTCAACATTCACTTCAACTTTGCTTTTTGAGCAAAAAAAATTACGATGAAACGAACAAATTGAAGAGGCAAACGAGTGCGAGTTACCAGGAGAAAATATGAAGTTCTACCAAACAGACCACAGAAAACTTCAACAAAATCTAAAACCAATCAAGCAAAAAAATTTGAAAAAACAACGAACTTCTATTAAAATCAAAGATGCCCACTTTCACAAATCTCATCTCCATCAAAAAAGTTCATAACTTTAGGTACAGATTCGACAATAAACAACAAAAAAGAGAACTAGGGGAGTTAGCTCAGGAGAGAAAGAGGGGCAGGTACTTGTTGATCTGGGCAATGGCGCCATCAAAGAAGATGATGGAAGTGTCGTAGAGGCCTTCAAGAGCGTACTCTCTCGCCAATTTCAAGTGATCTTGCAATCCTCCAAGTGAATTTCCCACCATTTTTCTCCTCTCGCTCTGTATCTCCAGAAATTTTCCCTCTCTACAAAACCCTCTCTCTCTCTAAGCTTGACCAGACACAAGCGCTTCCCGACGTCGACGTCTAAACGGTCACGGAACCGGTGAGGAAGTGGTTTTGAAATGACAAAATTGTCCCCACCGCTACTTTGTTGCTCTCTTCCCTTTTCTGGGTTGGCTAACAATGTAGCATGGGTGTTGGTTCGGGGGCTTGATGGTCAAATGTCCAGTGCTTGAAGATTGTTTGGAACGGTCCCTTAGCCGTTAGATGTAAGTGTGTTGTAGGCCCAGTGTTTAAAGCATTTGTGTCACCCTTTAAGCTTTTGCTTCTACTCAAGTAGAGCTATACTTTATTTTTGAATTTGTATTTGTAATTTCCATGAATTATTTGAAGTTAATGAGTTAAATTTAACTTAAATATACTTAAATTTGGATCAATTTTTTTAAGGAATAAGGACAAGGCTGTGTATTATCAGACCTCCTTATATCTTTTCAGGCATTGTTTGCAAGCCTAAGTAACATGATAGTTTCACACATTCAAATGCTCAGGCTTACAATGTTGCTACCACTTGACAAGTAGCTTAAAACCATAGTCAATTTTATCCAACTAATGTGGTGTGATTCCTGACAATTTATTGCTTCAAGCAGCATGAGTTTATTCTAATGCACCAGTCATGAACATGCTGCAGACTGGTAATCTGATTTTTGCAGTGACTTGCCAAACTAACCGGTGGAGTTATGGAGCTGCTCCACCACCATTCTGTTGTTGCACCATCCCGTCCTTCATGAGTTCTTCCAATCCTCTTCTCAGCCTCGCAGCAGCAACTTTGCAGTCATCTTCTCTCAACCCCCCAAATGCTATCCTGATATAACCAGGACATCCGCAGGGACGCCCTGGAATCACCACCACCCCGTGCCTTGTAGCAAGCCAGCGAACAACTTGAACGTCATCAACGTACTCGTCTGGAAGCTTTGCCCACAGATAAATGGCACCTTCTCCACCTTTCACAGAACCTTTTCCTAATGGAGAGAGTGCAGCTAAAAGGATTTCTCTGTTCTTTACAAGCTCTTTCACTCGCTCAGTGACCCATTCAGGACCCATTTCTAAGGAGTAAAGGGCAAGGAACTGAGATGTTACTGAAGCACATATCGGTATGTTGTCTTGGATTTTGAGTAGTTGAGCAGAGAGGCCCTCCACTTCTGATGGATATGCTATCTGAGAGAAGAAAAAGTCTACAGAAATAAGACTGACAACAGCGTAGACACATGCCTCCATGCAAATAAAGAAAAAACTTCTACAACCTAAATGAAATTTTAAGAGCACCGAGAAGATATAGATCAACTTACATATCCAACTCGCCATCCCATCATCCCATAAGCTTTTGAGAAGGAAAAGATATTGACAATGTGATCTCCTTCAATACATGTATGTTTTAGACCATCATACATGAAGTACCTACAAAGAATGAGTCAATTGGAGCTACATAATTAGATTGCACCTTCACTAAACATTAAGCATTGAGAAAGAATACATGCCAAGTAGAGACTGTTCATATGAGATTAACATGGTAAGGAGTGAAAAGAAAAGTTATAATAGCACCGAGCACTGGTCTAGCATGATAAGTTAAATTTAGAATCACAAAAACTTCCTCAAAGAACATAGCAGGTTTGTTAATGTCATTCTTCTCTTATAGGTAAAATTGCCATCCCTTATTCACAACATATGCATCAACAGGCAGCATTTGGGAGGAAGTTTCGGTGAAAAAGACGGAAATCATGTTCGCAACGATTCCATAACTGGTGAGATTTCAACAACTTTTATACCTATGCTACAAGGAATTACCACTAGAAATGCATCTACCACAGACAAGGAATGACTTACTCATAAGTATTATCTATAATAAGCCAGGATCCTGCTTGTCTGCAAAGATCTGAAATCCTCTGCTCAACACAAAGAAAACTGCCAACTTAGCATATTGAAGATGAACGAGAAGAAATTTAAAGTATGACCATTAACAAAAGGGTGAAATGTGATTAAGAACTTTCAAGAATGTGTACTGAGTATCGTGAACAAACACACAGAACAACATGTAGCCATGGGGAGAAAGAAAGACAGAACCTTGAGCAGGGGCTCGGGAATGTAGGTCCCAGACGGATTGCCAGGGTTAACCACAGTAACAACCTTTGGGACTCGCTTAGTTTCTGCTAGTGTCTTCTCTAACCAATCTGAAATTTGAGGCAACACTCATCAATTACCTAAGCAAACACACAAAATGCAGCAAGAAACTCAACTTAGCACCTCCTACGGAAACTCAAATCCTTGCTAGTTTTGATCAAAGAATCACAAACTGTCCTGTATGTTAGATGCACAAAACTTTATTACAAGTAATAGAGAACCTTTCAAATACATTTTCCACATTATCCAACGAAAATAAACCACTATGAAATGAATGATTGTGAAGCATCTGCCTTTACTATTTCGATAAAGAACCTTGCATATAAATTAACCACGTTATCCATGGAAAATATAAAAATGAACTGAAAGGTTATGAAGTATCACCTGGATCTGGATGAAGTGTCACTGGATTGCCAGGACCCACTAGTATGTTAGTGACATCTGTCATCTGGAAGGACATGTATGCATTGAAATAATAGGGAGCAAACATGACAACTGAATCCCCAGCATCACACAGTGCAAGAACAAGATTCACGAACGCCTATCATTCACGAAAGCAACTATTTTTTCAATACTCACGAACGATTCTTTCAACCATGGAGCAGAAACAATAGTCTTAAGAAAAAAAAATGAAAATTAAATGAATGAAAGTACTTAAAAAATTTCTCTCTAAGGTACTCTTAACAGCATTCCAACCCTCAACTTCATTGCTGGTGTCACACATTCTTTAAGTAAAAGGAAGAAACACAGAGGGCATGATCCCCAAAGGCAAGTTCTTTTTCATTCACATTACAGTTATAACCCACCTGATTTGCACCTGCAGTAACCATTACTGAAGATCTCACCAACTTATTTTCCTCTCGCAACTGCAACAGGAAGTATATCAGTAACAACTATCAATGCGCAATACTAACTTCAAGGTAAGAATTCTCTAGCAAGCGACACTGGCAAGGATATATGGCATAGCTCAACAGAAGATCATCACCACAGAAAAGAAGCAATAAAGTCTGTGATAACTTCTGATCTTTCTTAAAGCCACCTTTTCCGTGCTAATTGCCTCATTTAGTCATTTTTCTCATGCTCTGGCTACACCTATGCCAATGTTGGCAAGATCAACAATCATCAACTTTAAAAGTGTAGAGATTGGTTGTACCTTTTGCAGCAATGCCTCCCTCAGTTCAGGAATTCCTTCATCTGCACCATAACGACTTACAATAGGCTCCCCTATAAGGTCTTTAATCCTCTCCAGTGCCTCTTTTGGTGGTTGCCAATAAACTACCCCCTGCAGAACATTTTGACAAAATTGAGATTGACCTACATATGATGTGCACTAAAGGGCCAAACATCCTCAATGCTCCCGAGTTGTTGAACTATATATGTATACATATATATGATTGTATCCATGAATGCACGTAATATACATGTGAATGCGCCACTGCCTTTCCAGTCCATTTGGCAGAGAATAGATCAAAACCAATAAACATAATGGATCTATACGCTGAAATGTTGAAGACAAGCTAGAACAAAGCAAAATGGCCCTCAAGTTTGACATTAGGAAACCAACATATACTTTAAATTGCTTTAGGTAAATGTCATCTGCTTCTAATTATTGATGCGATTCCGTCTCAGAAACGTCTAGTTCTCTTCTTTTTTCCACATTATTTCTTCCAAAGACTCTTGATTTTGTTTAACACACAAGATATTATCAGATTTTGAAACTCATCATGCCCTTATCCTTGAAAAGAATGTGAAGTTTTTGATTCTCCACATGGTAGCTCTATAATTAAAGTACAGAGTAATAAACAAGTTAGCAATGGAAATTAAAATGGCCAATGCTCATTTCGGTTTCCAATGCCCTTATACCATTTATAAACAAGAAAAACAGCTGTGGAAAAGCAGTAACAAACCTGGGCCAGTGACATGGCATTTGGTACACCTCGAACTAATTTCTGTATCTGCAAAACAAAAGACAAACACGATTTCCACAGTATGATATGAGCTACCGACTTCGTCAGTCTTACCATAAAGTTATATAAAAGACACCGAGACCTCATCTTTAGGCATAATTTAACGTTTGCATCATGAACCACTCTTTCCTCGCACATTCACCAACACACATGCATCACACAGTTAAAGGTAGGAACTTTCTTAATGCAAGACACTATCTTTCATAGCACAAACTAATCGTGAATTAAAAAACAATTATTTGAACACCTTCTCAAGTACATGGTGAGCATACTATGTTTATGATAAGCGTGTGGGAGTGTGCTTTTGAGAAAAACAAAGAGATCCGGCCAGAAATGGATTCTGACTTCTAATTAGTACCTCAACCATAATAGGAGTATCAGTCTTCACAGCCCTCCTGGCAAGCCTTGCATCCGTACCCATCTCACTCTTCCCTTCAACACCAACAATCTCCTCAGCAACTCTACCAAATGACCTCTAGTCTTAACGACCCGCCTAAACCATAAGGCCCTCAGAACAACATTTATAGCCGAAAAGTATAAACACGGGAAAAGGAGCTGGCCACAGCTCCACGACCCCACGAGGCAATCCATCTTTTATCATAAACATGGTACCTTCACAATGTTTTCTTTTGTGGAATACTCCAAAAAGCAAAAAGCTGGAAAGGCGGAGCCCTTTTTTGGCTTATCTCCTGTTCATGTTACGCTGAAATGCAAGTCTGACATGGGAAGTATCAATAAAAGTACAAAGGTTGACATATCCCTTATCTTAAGCCAACCAATTAAGGCAAGACTTAATGACTCACTCAAGATAAAACCTTATGGCAATTTGTTATAAAATTTAACTAAATCATAAAAGTTAAAAGCAACATTTTGTTAAGTTTTCATAACAAATTATGAACAAAAGATATTATTAAGACTGACACGAAATAATTACAAAACACATACATTACTTGATACCGTTGGCTAATAGGGAGAAACAGTATTCAAGTGGTGGTGTTAGGTGGTGGTGACTAGGGATGACGGAGGATGAAAAAGACCAGACGACCGACAGGCACATATGCGGAGATTCTGGATCGACTTTAACCCAAAATTGGGGGGCCCAATGTTTGTTGTGAAGACTTTTGAGCATGACAGTGAAGGGCAGAGTCTAGATTGGTGGCTTTCACCTATCTATCTGAGTTTCCAACTATTGTCTTATCACAACGTATGTACCTGTTGCATCTGTGTGACCACTACTTTTTACCATTTTCCTCAATCCCTCCACGTTCATCAAGGAATCATCTGTTCCCCTGTGTTACTCTGTTTTTAAAATAAAAAACAAATATATGTTTAATTGGATTTGACCCAGTTCAGGAATTGCTTCGTCTGCACCATAACGACTTACAGCAGGCTCCCCTATGAGGTCTTTAATCTTCTCCAGTCCCTCTTTTGGTGGCTGCCAATAAACTAAAATTGAGATTGACCTACATATGATGTGCCAAACATCCTCAATGCTCCCAAGTTGTTGAACTATATATATATAGGTATATATGATTGTATCCATGAATGCACGCAATATACATGTGAATGCGCCACTCCCTGGCCACTCCATTTGGCAGAGAATAGAGCAAAACCAATAAAAATAATGCATCGATACACATAAATGTTGAAGACAAGCTAGAACATTGCCAAATGGCCCTCAAGTTTGACATTAGGAATTTGGGCAATAATTAATTGCGGTGCTGTCTCAAGATTAAAACATTTTTAAAAATTCGATTAAGTCACGCTACTATATTAATATAAAGTTTAAAAATTAACAACATTTGATCCGAAGATAATGAATGTCCAACATTCCATCCTACAAGACTTTCGATACCAAAAAATATCAAACATATGTGTCATATGTGACACAAGTCCAATATAATCACGCATATCTTATAACTTACTAATATGAATGAGAAAATGGAGTGTGACAAATTAGGATGATACATGTATGATCTAATATGTATCACCTTTTGTTTGCAAGTCTCGATCTCTCTAAACCTTATGCTAAACTGCATAAAAAAAAATCTTGTTTTCTTTCACCAAATGTTAAGCTGCTTTAGAAAAAATCTTTATATTCTCTAACTGAATGCTAAACTGCATTAAAAACCTTTATGGGATTAAAAACTTATATCTCCCTATGTCATTTTCAAATCCATGCATATTCGTATTAGATTGTATGTGTCACAATGACATAGATTTAAGGTCAATCTATATATATGTCCAATAATCTTTAAAACGTTTAAGATTGACACAAATATTAAGACTTTCACATGTATTATGACTTTACACAAAAACATGTATTATTGAGGATAAAAAGATTATCATATTTATTAATAAACAATCATAGTATTATAATACATCAAAATGTATAAACATACAAGGAGCAAAACACAACGATCCCTAACTAACACTATCTAAGGACTTTAACACACCCATACTGGATACATGTCTTTCAAACACAAGCGGTCGAAGTTCTTTAGTTAAAGAATCAGCTAACATCTCCTTAGTCGTTATATGCTCCACTTTAATGTCACATTTTTGTATCAACTCCTTAATGGTCAAGAATTTGACCTCCAAATGTTGAGACTCTGTAATATTCTTATTGTTGTTAATAAAAAACACAGCAGTAAGATTATTACAATACAACCAATAGAATCTAGCCACTGAATCTATCACAGACAATATAGAAATTAAGTTTTTGAGTCAAACTGCTTGTGAACCAGCTTATAACATGCAACAAACTCTGCATATATAGTCAAGGAAGTTATCAGTGTCTGCTTAACATTCTTCTACGATACTACACCTTTTGCTAAAAAAATGTAACCTAAAAAAGACTTCTGATCATCCGAACATATAGAAAAATTGAAATCTATATACCCCACCAGTTTTAGATTGTTGACTCATCTGTATGTCAACATATAATCTTTAGTACCCTTTAAATATCTCAATACTAGGTTGATTGCATTCAAGTGATTTATACCTGGTTTAGCCAGATATCGATTTAGCAGTCCAACAATAATTGCAATGTCTGGCCTAGTGCATACTTGAGCATACATCAAGCTATCAATAATACTAGAGTATGGAACATTTCTTATAGCCTCTCTCTCAACTTCATTCTTTGGACATTGTGCTAAAGATAATCTCTTACCATAAAAGATAGGTGCTACAGCCCATTTACAGTCATTTATATTAAATCTTTGTAGCATATGCTCAATGTATGCACTCTATGAGAGATTTAATGAGTATGAAGATCTGTCTCAGTGAATCTGTATACCTAGGAAAAAAGATTTTTCACTAAGGTCTTTCATGTCAAAATATTTGGCCAAAAGTTGCTTAACTTTATACAACATGGTCAAGTCATTTGACACGAGCAATATATCATCCACATACAACAATAGGAAGATGACTTTGCTCCCCCTTACCTTATAATACAAGCATCTTTTATCTTTGTTTTCTACAATGCCGAAATTGGCCATAACCTCATCAAACTTCAGGCATCGTTGTTTGGAAGCCTGTTTCAAAATGTATATTAATTTGGTCAATTAGCAAATGTTGTCAGTTGCAACTTGATCCTGAAATCCATCAGGTTGCTTCATATAGACCTCGTTATAAAGGTCACCATTTAAGAAAGCGGTTTAAAATTCCATCTGATGTAGGTCCATGTCATAATGAGCTACTATTGTCATAATCACTCTAAATGTATTGTTCGAGGACACAGGAGAAAAGGTAACGTTAAAATCAACTCATTCTCTTTGAGTAAACCCTTTGGTAACTAATTAAGCTTTAAACTGCTTAACTTTACCTTGACTGTCCTTCTTGGTCTTAAATAGTCATTTGTAACTAATGAGTCTGCAATGTAGAGGCAAATCAACTAACTCTCATACCTTATTATGCTTCATAGGCTGCATCTCATCCTTCATTGCTTCCCACCACAAGTCTGCATAGGATCTATAAACAACTTCTGTAAAAGTGACTGAATCCACAATATGTCCAATTTCATAGTTCTGTTACCCTAAATAAACTACGTAATCAGATGAGATAGCAGAACATCTCTCTCTAGTGGATCTACGCAACTACATTGGCTTTTGTACCCCAGGAGCCTATTCTTGTATAGGTATAGGTTCCTATTCCTGCACAGGCATGGTAATTAGATCTTGATCCATTGGACCTGACTGTATGAGTGACAAATATGAAATAATTATGTTATCCATCCTGCTATCATCTGAAGGGTGATATGGCCCGCCCTCTTTATAAACATCATGTTCCATAAACTTTGTTGTTTATGATTCGACAATTCTAGCTCCTCCTTCTTTACAGTAAAATTTATAGCCTTTAAAATGGTCAGGATATCTTACTAGATAGCAACAAGTATAACGATGATGCGATTTGCTTTCATAAGGATTATATAATCGTACCTCAGTAAGGTAGCCCCATACACGAATGTGTGAAAGGCTTGGTTTCCACCATTTCTAGAGTTCGAAAGGTGTTTTAGGCACTGACTTGCTTGAGACTCTATTTAATATATACAATGTTGTCTTAATAGCTTCACCTCAAAAGTAATTGAGTATGTTAGTCTTGTTTTGCATCGACCTCATCATGTCCTTTGGGGTGCGGTTGCGCCTTTTAACCACACCATTTTGCTCAGAACTACCCGGTATAATAAATTGAGTCATTATTTCAACCGATTCCACATACCTGACAAACAAACCTTTTTTTGTCCTGCAATACCATGTTTGCTATAATACTCTCCTTGATCAAATCTGACAATCTTGATTAGTTTTTTCAATTAGTTCTCAACCTCAGTCTTGAAGATTTTGAATTTATCAAGAACTTTAGACTTTTTTTAAGCAAGAACACATAATTATAACGGGAATAATCATATATAAATTTGTTTGTATGAGATATAACAAGTCAGAAGCACAACTTGACCCTGTTTCTTTATCTTGTTAACTTACCTCTACAACAATCAACATATGATTCCAGATCACCAAAATCAAGAGTTAGGAGATTGAAATCAAGAGTTAGGAGAATGTTTTCCGTTATTAATCTCTCAACCCTAGCTCTGGAAATGTAACTTAAACATTATGCCACAACATGTACGACATTTCCTTTATTAAAGGTCTCTTTCGAGCAACAGGTTCGACAATATAAGAAGAAGCATACATTTCATTAGAGATAAGACACATTCTATAACCCGTAAGATAAGAAGGTAGTTTCGATATGTTTTGTATTGAAAGATATATTTACAACTGAAGTATCAATTACAAAACGATAACTCTCTTTGTCCAAAATTGATACAGATATCAAATTTTGTCTAAAAGACAGTATATAAAATGTATCTTATAAAACAAGTACAAATCTTATATTGAAGTTCAAACCTGCATCCCCTCTATACAAAACATCTACTTCTTTATTATTATCAACCATCAGTTTCTCCTCCCCTTTAGTTGGCTTTCTTTTAGATCTGAATCCCTACATTGTGGAAGCAATATGATTAGATACACTATTATCTAGCCACCAAGAACTGGATGTGGCTATAACTAAATTGGATTCATTAATCATACAAGTCGAGGAGTTACTTGGTAGCTCCAATTTAACTTTCCAGACTTTGTACTTCTGGCAGTCAAGTTTCCTATGTCTCTTCTTCTTATAGAAGAAACACCTCATATTCTTTAGGTCTTGTGGATCCTTCATAATGCTGGACTGTTTAGTCTAAATATGCGAAGAGGTTTTAGTTTTCTTAGCCTTAACCTTTTGGGACTTAGCTTTCCTCTTACCTTTGGTTGCATACAAAGCCACATAAGAAGTGCTCTTCAGCTTCTCCTCTGATACAACACATTGGGAAATCAAGGCATTGATATCCCAAGCCTCATCCTGAAAAATGTATGAAGTGAGTAGTATCTCAAACTATTAAGGAAGAGTATTAATGGCTATGCACTATCAATGTATTAGGATTGGGAACATCCAATGCCTTCTGCTTACTTTGAAGGTAGACTATCTCTATAATGTATTTCCTAACACCTTCTTCTCCAGTGTACTTAATAGAGAACAGATCCTGAATTAAGGTACTCAACTTAGCATTGGATGAGACCTTAGCTACATTATATATTTAGGAAACATTATCCATAATTTCCTTCGTTATGGTAATGTTCGGTAGTCTTCTCAACAAATGATTTGGGATTGACCTCTTAATGGTCAAGTAACACATTTTGTTTGATCGATCTCATATTGCAAAGGCTGCCTTATCAACTTCCAAGCTGATGTTTGTAAGTGGAGACGGTCTCTCTATCAACAAGCCATGTTGATGTCTATCATCTCTAAGGCATATTCGACGTCCTTCTTCCACTTCTTGAAATTGAAATCGGTTAAGGTTTCAATGGTGACAACATTGTTATTGACAGAATACGTGACTGCAAAAGGATAATGAAAATATCAACACAACAACATTGTTGTTGGATCCGGGTGGATTTTAACCCCCACGAAGGGGACCCACCAACTTCAGATCCAGGTACCGGGTGGATGAACCCACCAACTTCAGTACCCCATTAATCAGTACTGTCTTCTTTGGTTATGGGTGAGCCACGGCTCGAACCCATGACTTCAAGGTTTTGTTCCACTTTATGTGGACGCCTCTCACCATTGAGCCAATGCTTAACTAGATTGGCTCAAAGTAGATTGACCTTGTCGACTGTCATCTAAAGTAACTCTGGTCCTATTAATTTCCTTTCCCCTTCTTCATCCCAGCATATAGGAGTTCTATGTCTTCTTCCATACAATACTTCATAAGGAGCTATTTGAATGCTAAAGTGATACGAATTATTGTAAGCAAATTCAACCAATAGAAAATGCTCGTCCCAATCGTGTTTAAAATCCATCACATATGCACCAAACATTCCTTCAAAGGTTCAAATGGTCCTCTCAGATTGTTCATCTGTTCGGGGATGAAAAGCTGTGCTAAAATTTAACTTGGTCCATAGAGCTTCTTACATACTTTCCCAAAATCTTGAAGTGAACTGAGGATCTCTATCAGAAACTATAGAGTCTGAAATCCCATGCAATCTCACTATCTCATCAATATACTTCTTTACTAGCACATGCAGAGAATTAGTCTACTTAATTGCTAGAAAATTGGCTGACTTCGTCAAATTATCAACAATAACCCATATAGCATCATGCTTCCTACTAGTTTTGGACAAACCCATTAGAAAAACCTTGGTTATCCTTTACCACTTCCACTCAGGAATGGACAATAGCCTTAACTTACCTGAGGGTGCCTGGTGTTCAACCTTGATTTGCTGACATACTAGGCACTTGTTTGTGTAGGAAAATCCCGGGAGGTACATCACATGTACCAGGTGCGGAAAACAAAAATTTTTGTCACCGGGACCTTCCCGAAGGCCAGGATCTATGTGTCGGTATGAAGACTCAAACCTGAATAGCCAATAGAGACTATC
>JANTPM010000005.1:2896286-2910016 GCA_025434745.1 Erythroxylum divaricatum
AATTAATCCAGAAAAATAAAAAATATCACTTAAAATTTTGTCAAACCCATAAATTGATCCAAAAGGACCAGGGAAACCCTTCTGGGGATTTTGAAATTGTTTCCTTTTTTTGGCTACTAACGTCAACAAACACTGTAGTGCTTATGTCAGTATGACGTCACTTTGATGTCATGGGTGCACATCAACCAATAACGAATGCACTACACGTTGGCATTGCCTGACCCGCTTCTAGATGCGTGCACACATCCAAACACACCAATATGATGAGAAATTGTGTGGCGAGTCTGACTTACAGGCCAACGTGCGCAATTGCACTAGCTCTGTACGGCATATATAGCTCTTCCATCTAATGCCTTTATGCACATCTCAAAATCTCATATAAGGTCAACATTTATAGGCAAAATAATCAAACACAAGACCAAAGACATCCTCCAGTATGCAAGTAAAACAATTCAAATACTGACTTGAAAGGCTACTGTAGTGACTACAATCTTATCAGTACTCAAAAGGCCCACAAACACAAAAGATATATCCTTATGTTATCCTTACACTTTATATGGAAATACAGTATGTGAAAACGAATCATCAGTTAATGCTAAACCTGAAAACACAGTGTTATCTTTAAATACTCATGTTGAAGACTTTTTTTGAAAACTTTATTTGAGACTTTCGTAACCAAAAACCTTATTAGAGCGACTATCATGCTTTACCAAACATAGATCGACTACCCGAAATACGAGAATCTCAAGTATCTCACTAATGACACATTCGTTGCACAAAAATGCACTTAAAAAGGGCTTTAAAATTTCCCATTTCCTTTTCTATAGTAAAATTACCAACGTAATTAATCCAGAAAAATAAAAAATATCACTTAAAATTTTGTCAAACCCATAAATTGATCCAAAAGGACCAGGGAAACACTTACGGGGATTTTGAAATTGTTTCCTTTTTTTGGCTGCTAATGTCAACAAACAGTGTAGTGCTTATGTCAGCATGACGTCACTTTGATGTCATGGGTGCGCGCATCAACCAATAAGGAGCGCACTACACGCTGGCATTGCCTGACCCGCTTCTAGATGCGTGCACACGTCCAAACACACCAATATGATGATAAATTGTGTGGCGTGTCTGACTCACAAGCCAACGTGCGCAATTGAGCTGGCACTGTATGGCATATATAGCACGCACGCAAGTCATGTGTACTCATCCGTGCTTGCCATGTGTTGGAACAGTTGACGGGTGCATGAACCCTTCTGGCCTATCTATTATTCATATTATGTTGATATGCAAATCTGACATGGAAAAGTATAAATAAAAGTACATTAATCGTTAAAGTTGATATATCACCTTATCTTAAGCCAACCAATTAAGGAGAAGATTAAATGACTAGTTGATGTATATCAAATATTGAGGAGCATATGAGACTCCAAGATCATAATTTAAAATAAATTTAAGAGAGTAAAAGACATATACTTTTCAAATATTCTTTTTAATTTTTTATAGTCAATGGATAGATTTGACTATTCATTATGTTAACTCTTATAGTATTCGTTAGGATATGAAAATGAAAGCATAAAAAACAAGAATATCCTTGCTTTGAAACCAAACAAAACAATGTAATGCCTTGGATTTGTCCCATGAGAAGCTGTAGGAATGATAATCGGTAGGGTTGGTGGCTCGACCCATGAAATATCAGGGCATAAGAACCTAAAGCGAGCCGTCTCGACCTGATTTATTACTTAAAAAAAATAAAAAATGACATCTTTTTGTAGCTCTTGATTAGGCCTCGAATAGGATTGAGCTTGTACAGTTCTAGCTTGAGTCTGGCTTGTGGCCCGATCGACTGTTAACTTCGAGCCGGACCCAATTGTCATGATTAGCTACCGTTTCATGTTTATTATATACAATACAATATATATACATTTTTTATTTAACATTTGAAAATTTCGTGCTTCGAGCAAGGTCAAATCAGATAGTCCAAGACTAAAATCGACATGAAGCCCAAAATTTAAAAAAATTCAAATTAATCATAACTTGATCAACTCACCCTGAGCTCGATTCAAAATGCCATCATTGCTAAACAAGCTTCATGTATCATTCAAAAGAAGAGGGTGGAATTAACAATGTTGATCTAGTTAGTAAGGAGTTTAGTTTCCCTCAAAACTATTATTTGAGAAAAATTAGTATTGGGTCTAACCTATCAAGATCTCAACTTGAAATTAAAATTTTTTAACATTTGAACTTCATTGAACCAAAATACTCTTATTTGAGTCTAAATATAATCAAACTTATTTTGACTTATTTAAACTAGTTTCATTAGTCAAGTTTTTAAAAATTGTTAATTTGGAGTCTATATTTAGGCCTAACAGTTAGTAATGGAACAAAATTACCCAACCTGACTTGACTCAACTCAATTTGATCCGAGTTGATCGAGCTCGTAAGGCTTTCCTACCTTGGCTTGACCTGAAGCTCAAAACTATTACATAAGATGATGTTGTTTTAAGTAAAACAACGTCATTTTTAATTTTAAAAATATATTGAATTGAACCCTATTAGACTTTGAGTTGCCCAAATCCAAGTAGACTAAGGCTCAAGCTTAGAGACTTGAGAGTCCAACGAAACTCTGTGTTATGTCGAGCCTGAACACAAAATTTTAGGTTAAGCTTAAGCTCAAATCGATTCATTGTCATCTTTAACGATAGTTCAACTTTAACTTAATTTAGTTCAACTTGAAGTCAAAAAGTCAAGTTTTGTTTACCTAAATTTTAGATTTGGCCTTAACCGGTTCATCAAACTTAAGGCTCCACTCGAAATACTTGAAACTTTATCGCTCAACTAAAACAACGTTATTTTAGATAAAATTTTCAAAATGATATTTTAGGTAGCCCGCTCAAATTCAGGCTCAAATTCAAACAATGTGACTTAAGCCCACCTATGCTTCGAGTTAGTCACAAAAATTATGCTGGCCCATTTCAACCCATTACTATTCTTGGCCCATTTCAATCCATTACTATTTTTACCCATATTCGATTAAAATTGAATATTCAAATCTAAACTTAAAGTAAATATATTAATTTCAAACCAAACTCATATAAAAGATAGATGATAGGCTAAAATATCTCCCAACGAACTCCATTGACTTAATCTCGCTCTCTCTCTCTCATTATGTCCACTTCTTTAGATCTAAAGATTTTGAATTCTGAAAGGGCAAGCATTGTCATTCTCATAAGTAAATGTTTGAAACCCAACCCTCATATGGTGGGGTAGGCTACACCAGATCCAACCTTTGAAAATAAACACACACGTCATAAAAGCTGCAAAATCCACATGCTTATCTCCTCTTTCTTTAATTATCTTTTTACCGTTTGATTTCAAAACAAATTTAAAACTTTAATTTAATATTTATAACAAAAAACAGATATTTAGTTATATTATTCATTAAAAATTAGACAAAAAAAGAAATTTTATGATAATTACGAGAAGTCTTTTTAAAACGAATAAATAAATTCAAGAATAAATAATTTTAGGTAATATTTTAAAAACAAAACTAAAAATTAAACCGATAATATAAGGATGTTAAGATCTAAAAGTACAACTAGTATTACATCGTTATAAAACTTCTTAAATATTGAATAAAATTTAAGAATTTGAAATATAAAAATTGTCTTTATTTGTCGAAAAATTTGAAGTTTAATTAAAAAATAAATTGTTAAATAGAATTAATTATTTAATTTTAATTTTTAAGAATTTATTAATTTATAAAAATTGACCTATTAATTAAAAAATCAATTATTCAAGTAAATCGAACTGAAAAATTAACAACTGAATTTAAAAGTTAAACGATTTTTATTGATATACAAGTCAAACCGGTCGGCCTTTCAAAATTAAAATGTTAGGATATTTAATATAAAATAAAGATTTAAATGTGATTAAGTCACTAATTACTAATTAATTAGACTATACTCTAATACTTGCTCTAGTCAACGGTCAAATTTCCTTTTTTTTATATATAATTTGTAAATTAGAAAAATTCAAAATGTGTGTTATAATAATAAATTAATTATCGAGTAATGTAATGTCTTATTTATTTATTTATTTATTTATTGTTAAATATGCTTTTGAACTTCATCACTATCCCGCCTCTCTCTCACTCACTGAACAACTTTTATCAGTTGTTGTTCTCTCCAAACTCTCTCATCCTCCACTCTTGGAGCTTAGGAGATCCATTCAGGTCCATCTTTACCCGCATGCACTCACATTGTGTGTGTGTACCACCCTCCCTTGTCATTTCATTTGTGCGCATTCTTTTTGGTTTCTGGGCTTGTGTTGTGGGTGAGAAAGATGCGTGCTTTCTAATGGTCTTGTTACGTTCTGCAGTCTCGGTGTTCGTAAATTGTTCGTTTCGTAGATCAGTCGAATGGTTTCTTTGTAATTTGCGAAATGCTGAAGTTTTTCAAGATGGGTTCTTGATAGTAGATGGAGGGGTGATGTGCATTGTAGTTATTTGAATCGAACAGTGTGTTGGTGGATGAGAAAGTAACGGAAAATGTGCAAGAATTTTGAATGTTTCACTTTGTTTCTTTCTCTACCGAAGTCAATGTTTTACTTAAACTGGAAAATGTAAAACTGTCAAATTCTTAAGTGTGGTTTCTTAGTTGACTAAAAATTCTCAGCTTTCTGCTTATATCTTTTAAGTAGCAAATTACCATTTTAGGAGGTTGAGTGAAAGAGGAGAAGAAATTTGCATCCCACTTCTTAGTTTCTGGAAACATACATTTGAAATTGGTCATGTGATCTACAAATCTTGCCAAGGACAAGATATGAAATTTTTGATTGTTTGTGAAGATGAATTTTCGATGTGTTGCGTCACGTTTGTGGCAATGTGATCTTTTCATCTAAAAGAGATTCCGCCATTGAGATGTCTGATGACATTTTCATGGAAAATTTCTGCATAAAGGTGGGGTGAAGTTTTTTCTAACAACGTCTTGTCTTGGTGTTCTGTTTTGAGGATGTTAAGGGTTACGCTTTAAATTGCTTCATGTTCTTTTCTCTTGGGTTAAACAATGACGGCCAATTGATCTATTAGGTATGCTAATATGTTACTCTCCGTAGTGCACAAGTATCATAGTTGTATCTATGTCATGTTACTGTTCATTTTGCATCTCCACTTCATAGGCCAGTTTATCAAAAGGGTTGCCCTTTGGTGAATATCTTTCAAAACAAAACCCTAATATTCTTTCTGAAGATTGCTCGTGTTGTGGTACTTGTTACAATTTTCGTATAGTTGTAATATTGTTTTTGTTGATATGGTGATTCTATTGCAGGTTTCTGATCTATTTTGAGCGAATTGTTACAGGAGTTGTAAATATGAGAAAGGAAAATGCAGTTTCTGTTACTGTTGGACAGCTTAATGGCCGAATGACAAGGGCAAGAATAGCTGCCTTGCGTGCATCTGGCAAGCTGCTGCATTCTAAGGCACCCATAGAACAAGATCAGAAGCGAATTTTGAGACCAAATTCGAAAAGAGCAGCCTTGGATGAGAACAATACTCGCGCAAATGAAAATGTACTTGTTCGATATAAGAAGAGAGCGGTCCTTCAAGATGTCACAAATGTTTGCTGTGACCGCACCTATGGGAGTTGCTTCAGGACAACTAAACTTCAGGTTGATTTGCTATCCTGCTCTTGAAGTGGCTTCTAAATCATTTTAATCATGACTTATTTTCTGATCAATTTTATTAGAATTGAACAAAATGAAATGGAACCAAAGCATAACACTTCTGTATATCTGACTTGCTTACCTTAATTTCAGAATGTAGTTTGAATGTTGACATGATCTTTTACCATGTTTCAGTTGGCGAATGGAATACAAGGAATGATATTGTCTTGAGACAAACAAAATAAGAGAAACTTTTAACCATTTCTTCTGCTTGCATGTTCAAATATGTAATCTTAACAGTCAGATGTGTTTGAAATGCCTAACTTAGAGTCAAAATTGTTTTTACTTCCCTCTGAATTTTGAAAAGTTCACATTTAAGAATCTGAACCTCTTTTGCTGATTAAAGGCTAAACATGACAAGCAAGCTAAGAAAAGTGTGCTCAAAGTGTCCAAAGTGGCCCCTGCAATTGCTGCGAATCTTCAAGTTAAATCAAAGAAAAAAATTGTTCAACAAGCAAGAAGAGAAGGACCCAAGTCAGAGGTCTTAAGTTCTAATACTTTGGAAAAGGAGGTAGCTTCTCGATTAAACAACATCCAGAAGTTGGACACAGATATCAACCAGCTTCAAAATCAGACTTCTAGGGTGCTTTTAGAAGCTCATGGTCCTCCGAAGATAGGTTACATTCTCTTCTCTTTCCCACCTAATGAAAAATTGGCAACCTAACAAATATATCTACATGTTTTCTTGGTTTTTCTTATTTTATCAATCAGTTGGGGGTGAGTTAGATAATCTACATGTGAAGTTCATACATTTGATGTACTGTGTCAGGAATGAGTAAAATATCCTTAAGATACATGCTGTATCAAATGTCCCCTGTGAATTTCCTTCTCATCTACCTGTGATTTTTGTTTTTTTTTTTTTTCTGAATACTTGAAAGAGGTAAACAAAACTATAATTTGCAGGAAAAAATTGCCTCAAAGATGGTTTGTAATCGTGGTATGGCTTATCATTGTTGAATAAATTCAAATTCTCTCTAAAAAGCCTGAATAACCACAAGACATACTTTTAGTGCCTTTTAACTTCCTTCCTCTTCTGTTTAGGATTTTGGCTTCAGCTTATCAACAACATTCACATTGTATATAACTAGGTGAATGGAAATATCATGGGTCACAATTTTGCTAGAAACAGTTTTTAAAGTAATAACTGCCCTTTTTCTTCTTCTGCTGTATGGCTTCATAAAAGGTGGTGACGCTTTACTTTATTGTGTTACTAGCAGAGAAATGTAGTCTGTTCAAGAGCTCTTTAACATCAAGTGATACGGGCTTTACAGACATTGACTGTGATGAAAAGGATCCTCAACTCTGCAGCCTCTATGCTCTTGATATCTATAGTAATTTACGTGTTGCTGAGGTTTGTGCTGTCAATCCCATTTCTCCTTTTCAAATTTTGTTTTTTATAAATAAATAGTCAGTTTCCAAGGTACAAACTTGGTCCTCTCCAAGACAAAAGTTCTTATTAAATTCAAGAAATCTAAAGCTCCTTTGGTTTCAATACAGTATGCATGGTAGTACACTTGCTTGCCTCGATCAAAGCATGGTGCATTATCATTCATCATGATAGATGAATTGTAAATTTTGGATTTTGCTCCAATTTCGTGAGCATGATACTGCTGTTAACTTACTGTTAACCCCTCATTAATTTGCTCAACAGCTCGACAGAAGACCTATTCCTACATTTATGGAAACTATACAGAAAGACATCAGTCAAAGCATGCGGGGGATTCTAGTTGATTGGCTTGTGGAGGTCAGTTTACTTTGATCACCTACCTTTGCTGCAACTAATGCCCCCTCTCAGATGTCCTCTGTGGAGTACTTTTTGTGATATAATATTTTGCCATAGGTTCTTACTGAAATCCTTCTCTTCATCATGTCTATCAACATAATGCACGGGAGTTGGGTCCACAAATACTCAGTATCTTCTCTAGTTTCAGGGGAAGGCAATTTGGAAACTTGCATAGAACAATCTATTGCGGGGGTTCATTCTAACTGCCGATTAATTTTTCAGACCTGCATATCTCTCCCTGCTTGTTTTGGGTTATTTCTGAAGTTTTTATCTTGGTCAAGCAGAATGAGAATGCCATTACAATATTAGTTTCGATATGTTAATCTAAACTCATAAAAAATCACTAAACAATCCTTGTTATTTAAATTAATCCATATTGATTTCAGGTGTCTGAGGAATATAAATTGGTGCCGGATACGCTTTACCTCACCGTATATCTCATAGATTGGTTCCTCTCTCAAAACTATATTGAAAGACATAGACTTCAACTGCTGGGTATCACATGCATGCTGATTGCCTCGTAAGTCCAAAAGTTAATAACTATTGCTAAATTCATCATTGGCACTGAAGAATACTCAAGTTTTTAATGATTATGATTTGAGAACAAAAGAAGATCCTCTTGAAGAGACGTACAATCTCACATAGACACATATGTATTCATATAATCCATAAGCCCTGCTCAGCCCATTACTGCGTGTATTCATCTTTGTTTACTTTTAAGCCTTTTGTGATGTACTTTATCTATATCTTGAAGGAAGTATGAAGAGATCTGCGCGCCACGTGTGGAAGATTTTTGTTTCATCACTGACAACACCTACACAAAAGAGGAGGTATGTGATCATATAACAGTCACAACTTGCTGAGATATGATTTCTCTTCCTCTTACATGGATGATGATTTTGTTAAAGCTTGATTCTAAGGCTTCAGGAGCAGTATCATCATTGATAAATTGTAGGTTCTGAATGAAATTGAGGTGTCTTTCACATCAAGAAATTAAACTTGTGATTGAATCATAAATTTGTGATAGCCTTGTGCTGTTGGTTTCATGAGGGTCAAATATGTGTCAATAATCTACATCGATTGAACTTGTTGACTGAATCCAATTGTGTGGACATCAAAAGGATGAATGTACAATGGATCTATTTGAACCTGTTTCTACATGGACAGCCTAGTAGCATTTTCAGACTTGCATGATAGTTTTGAGTATGGATGGCACAAATTTATACAGGATATTAAAATCAAGGATGGAATTTATCTTGTTTGAAAACTAAACCATAATGTGAAATTTCCTGTTGCACAACAAGCTGTTTACTTAATTTTCTCCACTTTGGAGTACTAGTTGCATTCCTGACCAGTATAAGCACAGGTGATAGCAATGGAAATTCAGGTGCTGAAATATTTTGGCTTTCAAATATTTGCTCCCACTACAAAAACATTTCTCAGGTACTTAAAATATCTAGCAAATGTTGACCTATTGTTTTGACAGTTTCACTCCTTTCAACAATGGTGACTAAACTGGGATGCTGATGTTGTTGTTATTGTAGGAGGTTTTTACGTGCAGCACAGGCATGTTACAAGGTAATTTTGTTGATTCATATCAGATGTTCTGTAGGTAAATACTATGTAAAATGAACAAAAGACATTACTTCACTCATGGTTTCGTATTTGCAGAGCCCTAGCTATGAGTTGGAGTACTTGGCTGATTATTTAGCAGAACTGACACTAGTGGAGTATAGTTTCTTGAATTTCCTTCCTTCACTTATTGCTGCATCAGCTGTATTTCTAGCTAGATGGACACTGGATCAAACAAACCATCCATGGGTCAGCATTCTTCTTCCCTTTATTTGATCCTTGATAATGTATGTGATTCCAGAGCAAACTATTGAGATTGCTTTACATTTTGACAGAATCCAACGTTGGAACACTATTCTTCTTACAAGGCATCAGACCTTAAATCTACTGTTCATGCAATACAAGATCAACAATTGAGAACCAGTGGATGTCCTCTGACTGCTGTAAGGATGAAGTATAAGCAACAGAAGGTATCTCCCTTAGACGGTAACACAAGTCAAGAAGTTCATGATTGCCTTAACTTCACAATTATTTGTGCATCCCTCACTTGAGCATAAAATGTCGGTGTTCGTATCGAGTCCAGTTTCTGCATAATTTCCTTTGTTCTTGTGAGGAATTTGCTAACCTGTTGTTTCTATTTGACAGTTCAAATCTGTTGCAGCTTTGACTTCCCCAGAACTGCTTGCAACCCTGTTTTTGAAGGTAGAATGACTGAATCTACACTGTCAAGAGCAGTTGCTAACACTTGTTAACTCTTCTCAAACAAATTTCCTTCTAGATTATCATCACTTCTTCCATCAGGTCATAAATGTTCTAGAAATTGACCTTGTTTAATATGTAATCTGCCCCATATTTTGGCCTCCAAGTTCTTTGTTCATAGGCTCTTTGTCAGGTTTGGTATTTCCAACCTTGTCAGGCAATCTCAGGAAATGTTGTCATTCCACTAAGATACAATTTCTCTGCAGCTCCAATGTTTTTTTCAGCACATAAACTCTCTCTCAAGTTTCAGTGGTGAATGTAACTAAGCAGTCTCTTAACTTTGTTCTTTGTTTCAACTCTCATAAACTCTCTCTCAAGTTTCAGTGGTGAATGTAACTAAGCAGTCTCTTAACTTTGTTCTTTGTTTCAACTCTTTTTTATGTATAATCTTGTCTTTGCTTATCCATATTGATCTTTTCTCTTAAAAACTTGTTGCATTGCCCTCCAAAACCAACCTTACTGAAAACCAACATCAGAATTTCAGTCAATGGATTGAAACAGTCTATTTTTTATAATCAAGTTGGCTATCTAAAATTAATTTGACATCTCTAGTTATGAATAAAAAATATTTTTTATTAGTAAATAAAATAATAAAAATGAAAATAATTTTTATTATATGATTTATGTAAATTATTTGATAAAAAATAAAAAACATATGGGATTTTAAATTTTAAATTTTTTGTTTTATATATTGTAAATTGGTAGTTTTCATTTCTTATCACATACTTTCTTAAATTTTTACAAAGTTAAATTTTCTAACAAATTTATAGTTACAATTTCTTAAAACTAAATAAACTAATTTTTTAATATTAACCTCAGTTTCAAAATATAAAATTTTCATATTGTTTTACTTATTTCAAAAATGAAAATTTTTAGTCTGAAATTATTAAAAATATACTTTTCAATATTGTAAATATTAAAAACTTATTAAATTTCTGTTAATTTATTTTATCATTATTTATTATTAAAGTTATACCAAAATAATTATAAAAATTTTGTTTACAAATTATTTTATATTTTTTATACCATATATATTAGTAATTTCAAAATATAAAATATTTTTAAAATAAATAAAATGTTTTACCACACACAAAAGAAGATATTTAAATATTTAATCAGTCCATGTTTTGCCTTTTTTCTTGGAAAATAAAAGATTAAATGTGAAAAATATAAGAAGCAACACGTGGCATTCCTTCAAGGTACTTGGGTAACTGGAGACTTATCCCTCTTGCTGGCTGGCAAGCTCCCGCGAGAAAACAGGGGATAGAGCCAGAGAGAAAGTGGAGATCCAAGAAACACAAAAATGGCGGCTTTGAATCTACTGTCGTCATTGCCACGTACGAACTTATCCAAATATAACGATCATGATCATTACTACTGTAATTATCAGAATTTTAAAGCTCAATCAGTATCTTATTCTCACGAGCTCTCTGTTCGCTCTTCTTTATTCACTCAAACCAAATCAAAATCGAAGTCAAACCTCCTGCCTTCTAAGCTTTTTCTGATGCCTACAAATTTCTCAAAATCAGGTGAAGTTTTCAACTTGGATTTAGTTTCGTATGATTATTGCACTTAATTCGTTTATTGCATTGCTAACTTGGTGCTCTGTTTAAGCTAGTTTGTTTTTTCTTTTTCTCCTGTTTTTTTTTTAAATTCTTTTTGAAATGGGAAAGTTGAATGAATGCAAAAGAAGATTATACATGTTTTACTACCGTTCTAAAATTTTCGCTAAGAAAGCTGTGTTGTTGAGTAGAAACATTGTTGATAAGCTTGGTCTGGTTTCCGGAATTTAGAAAGCTGAATTTAAGTTGGTTTATGAAGGCTAAGGAGTGAAAATTGATTGCTTGTTCCAAGAAATCATAAGAGATGAGTTTTGTTCCAAGAAATCTCTAACCCAGTGTGATAACTGAAGACTAAGTTCTCTGGTTCTTGAAATTCTAGAATTACTTTCCTTCCAAAGCATGTAGACTGTACAGTTAAACACAATCTTAAATAAAGCATAATCCCCTTTGTTGCTAAACGTGACCTTTGAAGTCCACAGCAACAGATTTTGCCGTTGCAGGAAGTTGATCTGCAAGAATAGTGTTCCAGATTGAAGTGGAATAGGCGCAGCTACAGAACAAGTGGTCATAGGATTCAGCTTCTAAATTGCAAAGCACACCAATGGTGTCTGCTGAAGCAAGAAAGTGAATTCTGTCTTTGGTCCACAATTTCTACTTAATGGCTAACCACAGAATTTGCTAACATTGGGAGTCCATTCAGGAACTAGACTTAGTTTTTCTAGAACAACGTCTGCGGTCTGCCAGAAACAATTTGAGCAAGAATTATTTGTGAATTTGAGGGACTTATGACACGTCCAAATATGCTGTCTGATTATGTTGTTAACATGTATTTCTATGGTTTAGAAGTGTGATATGGATGGGTGTTTTATTAGGAGTCTATTAGAGGAGTATGAGTGTTTTATTAGGAGTCTATTAGGAGAGTATTTGATTTTTAGTAAAGTCTATTATTTCCCTATTATTTCTGCACTAGTTTCTGTTATACTTATGTTAATAAAAAACAGTTTGAATAGGAGTTTTTCTAAGAAGTTCTAAAACAGCTTGAATAGGAGTCTTTCTAGGAGTCCTAGTTTAGCTGGAACTTTTGTGTTTTGCCTACAGTAAGGAAGAAGTTATCATAAAAATTAGCTAATTAGGAGTAGAGTAATTTAGCCCAATCTCAGCAGATCTCGTCTTTGACAAGTGCTGCTAGTTTTTTTCATCACCAAAAATAGGTTATGCAAGGAATGGAACCAACGTAAATAAGGGGAAAGAGATTAACTTTCCTGATAATCGTCCTTGGACTCGATCCCCAACACGGGCACATAACCATTGGTATCAGAGCAGGAGTTCATGGGCGAAACTGGCCATTCAACTGCAGAGCAATCTTCGGTAGATTGGCAAATGGATCAGAGGATACGGGCATTAGAGATGGGGTAGCAAGAATTAAAGGCTCAATATGCAGAGATTATCCGCATGTTTGCAAGGTTGGAAGGTGCAAAATCGAGCAAGTATCAGGCACCATCACCACCACCACGGGAGGACCAATGGGGGCAGCGGGGCAAGAATGGTGCCTAAATATACTAAGATGGAATTTTCAAAGTACGATGGCTCGATGGATCCGTTGGTTTGGCTTCACAGGTGTGAACAACTTTTCCTAAGCCAACAAACAACGGAGGAGGAGAAGGTAAGATTTGCTGCCTTTAATTTAATGGGGGATGCCCAACTGTGGTTCTTCCAACTTGAAGAAGAAGAACCAGGGATGCATTGGTACTCTTTCAAAAACCATTGCAATATGAGATTCAACCTAGCAACAACCTTGTAGGAGAATTGGCAAACCTCAAATAGACAGGGAGCGTAGAAGAATATCAATGCCAATTCCAAACACTGCTAGCTTGAACCATAGGGCTTCCACGAGACCTACAAGTAAATCTATTCACGGCTAGGTTGGTAGAAGGGCTGCGAATCGAGATGGAGATGCAATATCCTGTTAATCTTGGGGTTGCAATGAACTTAGCAAGAGCATGTGAAAGAAAATTACAATATATGCGGGTACAATACACCCAAGGGGCAAGAGGCAGCCGAAACACCACCTTATGGCCATCTTCGTAGCTGGACAGTAGTAGTAACAACACCAGCGCGAGTGCAGCCACACTTTTAGGAAATAAGATAAACTCAGGGGCTATAACAACAACCTCCAGTATAGCAAGTACTCTACCCTCGATGGGAAGACGCTTAACCAGAGCGGAAATCGTTGAAAGAAGAGAGAAGGGTTCTGTTACAATTGCGACGAGTCTTATTCGGTGGGGCACAAATGTAAGAGACTATTTTGGATTGAGGTGGCAGATTCTGAGGAAGAA
>JANTPM010000005.1:2917453-2963221 GCA_025434745.1 Erythroxylum divaricatum
AGAAAAATATATGTTTTACATACATCATCTACATGTAAGAAATCTATAGACTTGTTGGTCTGCTACATTAACCTCTAATAAAAGACTTCTTCCAATAACTCTTCCTTTTAAGGAAGGGTATTCTCAACATCTATTAAGGCTTGGCACACCTCTTGCTTTAACAAGAGGTCTCTTGTTAAAGCATAGCTCTACACGTCCCCAGGTCTACCTAAAACCCTAGTCACTCATATTCAACAAAGAAACGAATAGGAAATGATTTTTTATCCATATATCCCCTTAGATGAGTTGACTCAATTATAGACTTATCTTCTATAGTATTTGATGACAATATTCGTTTATTGGAACTCTTATCTCACATTTGAAGTTATTGTAATGAAGGTTAACTTCACGAGGATTGACAAAGCAAGCCCTCTTATATTAAACAAAATTTGATCAGTGTATAATGTTACTCCGTTTAATTTATTACAATCACCTATATAAGTAAATACAAGTCCGAACATTAAGGATATATTTAGTTTATTTGGAAGAATAATAATAAGAATTATAATGCATATAGTGAGAAATAGAAGTAGATATTCCTTTTATTTTTGACAGCATATGGAATATAATTTCAAAAAGAGATAAAAAATATTATTAATCAAATCATTAAATGTGATTGATTGACCAGACGAGGGAGAATCAAGTTAGGTGTACGTAAATAAGCGAAGGGGAGCACACACCGGAGCATAGCCCCACCTTTTGGAAGTGCTCGTGTGTGGGAACTGGGAAGGTGAGTTAAAAAAAAAGTGGAAAAAAAAGCAAACAGGTGGACCCACATGTCGGGGTACTTAAAGGAGCAAGTCAACCTTTTCGTGAAACATTCATGTGCCCCAAGCCATAACTTAGAAGAGGAGGTTCCCATGGAGCGTGTGGTCCCCACCGCCCGACATCCACGTGACCGTGTCTCGTTGTCGGCAGTTTCGTGCTGACCTCCTCATTTTCGACAGTTTCGCTCTTTAACCCTCTCCTGACCGACACGTGTCGTGTTTTGCGGTCACCCGTCGGTTATTTTGCAAGTCAATCCTGGCGTTCATTGACCGGAATCGCATGCTCTTGCATTGCTAAGAAAATTTTGGAGGGAAGTAAGAAAAAGGTAAGAGTTGTGTTAATTTTTGGGAATGCGAAGTAAAAGGGATTAGCTTTAACATATTTCACTTATTTTAAAAAAATATTTAATATAATTTTAAATTTTTTGTATCTTAAAAAATTATCAAATTATTTGGTTGTTAAATAAGTTAAATTTTACTTAATTAATATCATTTTTTTGATAAAATATTCATAGAAATTTAATAAAAAGAACATTTAAAAATCATAGATTATTTAAAAATCATAGATTATGATTTTTTATAATAAAAGTATTTGCAAAAATAAATAACTTTACCAAGGAGATTTGTTATTTTTTTTACTTTTTATAAAATATATTGAAATATTATAAATCTCTCTACTAATTATGAATAAGGTTGCATACTATCGGACCTCCTTAGATCCTATATACTTCAATCCGATGTTGATGATGATATTGAAATATTATAAATGTTGATTATATTTTTCTTTTTGTTTTAATTTCAAGGGTGTTGTGGGGTAATCAAGTGCATTTTGTTCTTGAAACACTATGTTTTTGACAAGAGAACAAAGAGGGAGGACAGCTTAACAATTTGATTGATGTAAGAAGTTTGGTTGCTCCCTCAAATTATTGTTTATCATATGCAGTGTCAATTCAAATCATCTCACCTTCTAATAGATGGAAGTTTAAGTTAAGATCACTTAGAGTCCACGAGAGAAAACAGTTTGTTAGTTTGATGTCTGACCTAACCTAATAATCTTCATTAGGTTTGTGCATTGCATTTTGTGGCTTCACCATCAAAGCCTTTCACTTTATAATTTAATGAACTTGATGCACTGTATATGGGTCTTGGAATTGGAACGACATAGCTTTGAATATTGCTTCACGCCTGATGTTTCATAACCCAATTCATGCACAAGCTTTAGTCACTCACTCACATGGGTTGAAATTACAGATGATGCTTACCTTATTTTGTGTAAACAGGGATAGTAATAGTGTAGTAGCCAAATTAAAGTGTTATAACCTTTTACATAATTGTGTCTATTAGCTTTTGGAACTCCATTGCTCTATGTTTCTCCTAGTAAGTTAACTTTCTTATAATCTTGTCCCAAAAGGTAGAATCAGCCACTCCAACTGCCTCCACACTCGGGTCCGACTAGGTTGTGAGGGGGGTAAATCACGATTTATCTCGGTCGACCGTCTAGCAGAGCGGCCCTTGCACTTCCGTTGTCGGGAATCGAGCCCAAATCCTTGTCCCAATTTACTCTGCTAGATTGCCAACCGAGCTACCCATGCAGGCAATTTCTTATAATATGATACGACATTGTTAGTTGTATACATTACTTGGAATCTTCTTCTTTCTATTTTTCTCTGTTACTATCAAGAAATTGGTATTTGACAATTGATCACTTTCAACTTTCTTTGTAGACAAGCCATTTTGTATGACCAAGTGATGTTTTTTGGTTTAGACCTTTTCTGATTTGTTAAGACATAGCTCTTTTGCCTGGTGGTTGGAATAGTTCTTACCATTTCATTAAAGCAACTTGCGAGTTTTGCCCACTTGGGGTAGCATAATTAAGTTTGGACCCTAAGTTTGATAATTATTTATATTATATATTATATCCTAAATTTATCAAAACCATTATTTATTTGTAAGTCTTCAATTTTGATATTTTTAGATATTTAGAAACATCTCTATTAGTTATGAACAAAGCTGTGTATTATTGGACCTTTCCAGATCTCTCGTGTTTGTGAGATTATTATTGAGAGCTATTGTTGTCGTCGAAATAGGCCTTGTTTGGTAAATGATTGATCGGCTATTTTTTCCAGAAAAACTCTAATGTTTCTTCTAAACAATATAGAATTTATGAAAAGCCATACAATTTTTATATTGCAAGAGTTTAGAACATTGGGGAATGGGTATTATTGTTTAATGCAACTTAATATTTTAGTGAAACAGTTAGCGAATCAATCCAACAAGAGAAAGAAGGTGACCTCATGCAACGAACATTTGCAAGATCCTAACGAGTCGCTGGTTTTACAAACCATAGAAAAGCTCAATTACTTGAAAGTAGACAGTCCAAGTTAGGGCTGCATAGTTGACCAAGGATCAATGTATCTTTTGTATTGTATTTGTAGGATTAGTTTGATTAATTAGCTAATGGTTTCTTAATCCGTCCACCTAATTAAGCACCTTGGTTTGGCCAATATATAATAGAGAATATGTACTCGATCTCTGATTCTTTGAATTGAAGTTTACATGTTAAACAATTTCAACCATATAACAATTTAAGTCATTGAATAAAAAATGTTGGACATATTATTAACTTTAAAGAATTATTAATAATTATTAATCGTAAGTATAAAAATTTTCTGACTAGTTAAGAGAGCTTATGTTTTGAAAAAATTGTAAAAAAGTCTTGCCTGTATTCCGAAGAAGAGTTTTCATGAATGCAACGATAGATTCACGCTCATTTTTTCTTTAGAAAGCTTGTTTGAAGTTACAAAATCCGTAATAAAGTATTTTCAAATTTTTATCATTTCACGTTTAATCCAAAATACGTAACTAAAGTATCGTTACGTATTACATAATCTTCAATAATTCATTATGGCCCGTCGATTCTTATGTATTCGCTTCACGAATCTCTCACTCTTTTTTAATGTTTGGGGAATACCTAGTTATGTGTAGATTCTGTACCTGTAATTATTATATGCACGTAGTTCGATGTGAATGCCCTAAATATTGTGAATAATTCACGAATGTGAATATAAGAACATGAACATCTTGTATTAGAAATGCTCCTCTCAATCACTTCAACAAAGTTTTGTTCTCTTTTTCTAATTATTGTTTATGACATTGACTTTGATCTTTTTTGTCTTAGGTTAGCTTGACAAGTTCTTTTATTACAACAAATCAAAACTGTGGCTAGAAACTATGGACTGATCATCTCATCTGCCATTCCAACTTTTTTTTTTCTAAAGTAGGGCTCACTGTATCGATATCAAATAATTAATATTAACATTGAAAGAAAACTACTCTCCATTGTGTACTTGAGATCAAAAGACTATCAGGTTTTACAAATTTCAATAATTTTTATTGAAAATTATACTTAAAATATGAATATTTTTATTGATGAAATTGTTTCGTATAAGTTATATATAAAAATATGATTCGCAACTTATAACTTAAAATTTTTAATCGAAATAGGACATTCTTAATTATATATAAACTTGTTTAACCGAGTTTAATTTCTTCCCATACTTTCTCAAAATTCTTTCATATTCGTGTTAGGACTTTTTAATACACTAAAAGATTTCAGACTTGATAATATATATCATAATGTAAAATTTTTTAATATTGCTATAAGGTTACTTTAAAATAAACGAAAAACCAAAAATGCAGGTTAATTACCATATATATATATATATATGAAAGTGACATATAATTAATCCATGATAGGAAATAGAACAAAATGAAATAAAATATTGTTATCTTGATCTAGGGTCCTATATATATGTCCCAATTAAACTTCAAACAATTACATCATTCATTATAAGTTGATGACAAATTACATGCTTACAGATAAAAGTTCACTAGTTAAACAGTAGGGAAATTTTGGTTAATTCTTCAATCATCTTTAAGAATTCCCTTAAGAACACCTCTGGGCTGCAGTCCAAATCCTTTGGCTTCTGATCTCTTCATAATCCTTAGCCTCTTGCAGGACTCAATAAACATCCTGTTACAAAGTTTAAAATAAAATACTAAATGTTATTATGTGTACTGTAGACCTATAAATTAATCAAATTCATATGTGAAAATTGAATGCCACAGACCAATTTGTCCAACTATGCAATAATGTCTTGCCTTGACAAGGTATGGTCTTCAGGGACATCATTACCATCAACCAGACAATGTAATAATGAAGAACATTGCGTGTGTTGGCCGTTTGTGAATTGTGACCCAACAAGGCAAATTCCTTGTTTGAAGGTATAATTTTCTCATGCCAATTTTGCTAATATCAAATCTATTTGATATGATATTAGTACTCAATTAATCCCCAAATCACCTCCTCCTAATGGAGCAAAGTTAAATTAAAGATTTCTAATCAAGGCAGGCTAAGAAGAAAACATGGTTCTAGCCCTATGTTTCATATATATTCAAATTTTGAATTTAGGAATCAAAATTCTTAATTTTGAAGAAAATATTAATCAAGGTTCATTGCGTTTCTGAATTTTTGAAAAAATAAAATAAAATATATTGAAAGGATTTGGTTAATTTATGCTAATTTCCTCTCATGCCAATCTTTTATGGGATTAAATATTATATGTTTATGAATCATGACCAAGAAAGGGTAATGTTAACGTCATCATCACCTCACCTACTTTAAAGAGTCAAGTTTGATGGCTTGCTTCCTTTCATCATCACAATCTGATTCAAGAACTTATCATTACAAACGTGTTCTACCTCCCTTGGAACCATAGGACATGAAAAGAGACCAGAGACATTGTGTTCCGAGTCTATTGGATTGGATACTGACTTGGATCAAATTTTCACTTGCAGTTTACGTGTATCGAACAAGAAAACAACCTTAAGGTCGTGTCAAAGGAAAGTGGGAGGCTCTTTCACTGGAAAGTGCACGCATGTTCTCTTCTGTTTTGTAGCAGAAATTTACAATCCTCATGGTAAAACAGTTCTTATTTACTTTTTCGTTAATGGGTTGTGTTTATAATGCTTAATTAAAACTCTTAAACCCTAAATTGGAATTTAACACGTAACTATATGCACAAAACTTTGAGATATACTACGAACTTGATATGGCATTCCATCAATCAAAATGAGTGGTGTAGGTTAGATGAACTTACTCCCAGGGCACGTCTCCAACTAGCATCCAGTCTCCATCCTTGTCTTCATATATGGGGACGTACTCGCAGCTATCTGCATCCTTCAATGCATTGCCTGCCCATGTATAGATACGTACCAAACAATTATTCAAAATGGTTCTTCGAGTCATTACCAAATGTCACTAAAGAAGGGTAAGTAAGATATCAAAATTTCATGAAGAGTCATTTTTCTCAAAATTGTACTTCTACTTCCCTTTGTTTTTTGTTAAAATATAAAGGTGTTAGGTAATTTTCAGGTTATTTCTATATGATTCAATCACAATCTATGGCAAGATCATGATCAGCAGGCCATGGTTCTTCTATACTCGGCAAAATTATTGTAATTATTATGTAAAAACAGTGAAATTTTTCACGAGTTGTACTTTCATGGATAACTATTTCTTATATATTACTTTGTTACAAGAACAATTAGAAACTGAGTTAAGCTATAAAGTATACAAGGATGATTTTGGTTAAGCTACTTTTTAGCAGGCAACAACTAGGGTTTCTCATCAAGGTTGAAGAAATTGAATCGTGACTCATATATGCAAGTCACTTCGATTTGTTCATTTTTCACATTCAACTAGATAACGTTGTAAAACTATATCCTTTTTCGAGCTCTTTTTTTTTTTTTTAAGTCTTAATCTCGTCATTACAATAAATCATTGATTACGTATTAATTGTTTAGAGAATAAATCCGTCTACATGTTTCTAAAAACTGTGGTTTGATCTGATAATTGTCTAAACTACAATTGCAATAACTATGGAATGCTTGTATGTGTTAATGAGTTTATGGTGATCTAGCTATGGTGGTAAGCACATGTTATGCTCGCAAATAACAGGAAATGATGAGCTCTTACCAATCCCAAAACAGCCAAAAAGCTTCTCCAACGCCATAGCCAGATCATAATAACCCTTGTGCATTCCCAAGTCGATTTTCCTGAGGAAAGGAGCTCCATCCATGCTAACTTTCACGTACATTTTTGAAGTCTCGTTAAGGCTCTTCTCGTTAAAACTATTCTTCTTCCTATATGAGCAGACTGGTGGCCACCCCACGATTTGGCTCTTTGTTTGGACTTTCCGGTCACCGCCTCCAGTCTCGCTGTTTGCATCATCGGAAACTTGAGAGAATACCCTTTTCTTATCATTCTTGGGGCCTTCACCTCCGGGAAGACCAAGCCTTAGCTCTGTGATTTCAAGCTCAAAACATTCCTTTGCCATTTCCTGATGTTGGTGGTTGATGACAGGTGATGATTGAGTATGTATGTATGTAATAATATAAATCCTTTTGCAAATTCGGGCTTTTGGCTCTAAGATTGAATGTTATATATAGTGTTTGGTGATCTTCATAGTGATCAAAAAGATTTGTTATATATATAATATATGCAAAGAGAAGAAATAGCAAGAGGACATGGTGGGAGCAATGACAGGTCAAACAGGGCTTGGTGGTCGGTCACATGAGAGGCAAGAGACGGGACTTTATGCCTCCAAAAAGCATCATAAAATGACCGGCACCATAAGTTTGAAATGGGACAGATCGTACGGCTGTTGAGGATTTGGTGAAAGGTGAGGACATAATCGTGGCCGTCTGATTTTGCAGAAATGGAAACATGCCATGTGATCTGCCCTTATTGATGGGGCATCTAGAAATTAAGAACAATAGGGCACGACTAGTACTGTCAAAAAAAGAAAAAATCAAACATGAAATTACACTTTTGTTTTGTAACGTACATATGCATCTCTGCCTGTTTATTATAACATATGTTGTGTTCTTCTTGTCCATGTTTTCTTTTTCTTTTAATGTATATTTAGCTAATAACTGCTTCCTAATTATAGTTGATCTGAACTCAGAAGCGTTCGATTCACATAAAATAATAAGAATGATAATAAAAATGAATATAATAATGAATAAAAATGGAGTATTGCTAACAATAAATCTCATTCTTTTAATAATCCAAAAGAATGAAGTATTCTTGAAAATGAGGAAATGAAAGTGTTACCTCTTCAATGGTAGGTTGATATCAAATATGACTTTCCATTCTATACTCATATATTTTTTTCCATTACCCCAAATAAACACAACCTCAGTACATATTCGTGAAGTGATGCATGCATGTCTATTTGAATAATCCTACATTAACTACTTCGACTTCTTTCACTAATCAAACACCAAAATTGATTAAGCCCTTAATTTATGTTTAGTATTTATTGATCATAGATTGTAATTATGAATATAATTACACGTCAGGATATTACATTGATGAGTACATATTAATCCTCATTATTATTGCAATTACCACTCTCCTATCCTAGTTCATAAATTCAGAAACTTCATGAGTACAAATTAGTAGACAAAAAATTGATAATTCCATCGAAATTATTTGAGTGCGTTACATAACATTTCCTGAACATCGTGTCAGCTGGTTCCCACATGAGAATGATGATCAATTTTAACGTATTCAGGCAAATATATATGTAGAAGAGCATGTATATATGTGTATGTATGGAGAATTGAAGCAAAACCAGCCTTGCTACAGTACACTTGGTCCCATCTTCTCCGTCACTACGCGTCGAGGGTTGTTGTCCAGGAATTAACTCTTGGACTCCATCATGCATATTTTGTTATTAGCTGGAAAGAATCTGCCTTCCCAGTTGCAATTTTCAGGAATTTTATATTGAAAAGAGAAGGAAATTTCTAAAATGGTGACTAAAGTTTTAAATTACGATATTATGTGAAGAGTGTTGGTTTGAGTGGGACTCGCATCATCATACTTAAAGGTTTTGTCCCCTTTGGTCTTCAAGTGATCCCTGTTTCACTATCTTGTGGTTGGAGTGGCAAGGACTCGAATTCAGGACCTCAGGGTTTTGTTAGGTGCAAGCCCACGCCTAACACCACTGAGGTCTCAAGTTCGACTCCCAAGACCCCCCAAAAAATGGGGATAGGAGGTTGACAACCTAGGCGGCCAAATGGGATAAAACCTCTAGGTGAGGGCCCACCCAAACCAAAAAGACGCCTTTTTGGTTTGGGTGGGCCACGGATCTTGTCGTGCGCACTGACCCAACTCGAATTAGTATTGTTCCCTTTGGTCGTCAGGCGCGAATCTCGTCACTTAAACCTGTGACCTCAAAATTTTGTTGTGTTGAGACGCACGCCTCTTACCACTGAGCTACGTTTGATTGTTTCAAACCAAGTGTGATTCCTCACAATTACATATCATGGAGATGGTGACTAGTAAGAGTAACTGCTGGCTCCCCTGTCTGGCCTCAGAAGAGATAGGTTGAACCCACTTGATGAAAACACAGAAAAGCAAAGTCTTGATGGAATATATCAATGCGATTGTTTGTGAACAAAATGACTATAATAGCACATGGAAGTGAATGGCTTGAAACAATCTCCATTAGCTTTGCTTAAATTGTACCTTGTCCTGAAGGATGGAGTTTTGGCATCTTCTTTCGATGAATTATTGTTTGTCATCAGACTATCTGCACTAGCTTCTAAGATATACAACATATAGAATATTGTGGAGAAATGTTCATCCACTACTTATAGCTGTAATTCGATTTTATTAGGCTCTTTGAAATCTTCTCTTAATCATGCATGATGATGAAATATAACAATTTGAGGAATTTGTACCTGGTGGAGATATGGACCTCACAAGAAACTATTCAATGCTGTCATGTATTGAATTTAAGGCGTGTTTAGAAAAGATATTCGGCTAAGTGCATATTTAGATGAGCTTTTGAGAGGTTAATAAGTACTTTTTTTCATCACAAAAGCTTTTGTTAAGAAAAAAATAAGTGTTTCACTGTAAAATAAAAAAAAGCACTTCTTAATAGATATGGCTTTTTTGGCAGACAAAATATAACTTTTAAGAAGTTCAAATTTTGAGTTTATCAGAAAATATTTTTTCAGATAGATTTTTCATATCAATTAATGAGCCTATTTTTTAGTGTCTTTTGCCTTTATGTTTTACACATAATTCTCACAATATCCACAAACTTATCTTCACATTTATTTTGATATTTATATAATATAATTTGACTTTTTTATATGTTTTAATATTTATTTTTACATTAATTTTACTCATATTATAATCCATATAAAAGATTTGGTTAGATATATTTTTATTTATATTTCATATGGTTTAAAATTATATAATAATTAATATATTGTACTTTGCATATTGTTTAATATACTTCAAATAATATTTATGTGCATAAACAGTTTTTATTACAAAAAATATAGTTAAAATTTAAAGCATTTTTTATTTTTATGTTGCCAAATAGTATATTGTATGAAGCTCTTTCAAAAAAAATTTTTTTTAAATAACAGTTAAACAGTAAACTGATTTTTTTAGAAAAGTTCTTCTCATAAAAAATCTACAAAAAAAAATTCTACAAATATAAGCATAACCAAACAAAAGCTAGGTATGCAAATCAAGTGTTACTATCCGAGACATGTTGTGAATTAATGTTTAAGTAGAGTTATGTTTGTATTAAAAAGAGTCTCACCTTTTGTGAAATTGAAACCCCGTTTATGGTCAACTCAACTTAATTTATGAGATTATGAATTGATTTTAAATTTAGTTTGGATAAATTTGAAATTAATTTCTAAAATTTATATTAACTTAAATTTAAATAAGATTAGATTTTAATTTTTTAAAAATTCTAAATTTTCAATTTGAAAAATTTTGAAATAAAGAAAATTTTAAACTTTGAGTATTTGAGTTTAACTTGAAATTTGATTAGACTTCATAATTCAATCCTAATTAAACCTTAAATTTATTTAGGAAAAATTAAGGATTCAACTTCTATTTCTATTATTGATTGTGAGAGAAAAAAAATTCAAAACGCAAAAGCATCTAGATTGATAAAAAGTTCCTAGATTCAACATGGAATCGTATCAACATGTTGAGATTACCATATGACACGAACTACATATGCAGAGACATCACCATGGAACACAATTGAGGAATCTTCAATAAGTAGTATCTGAACCATTTATGCATCAAAATCAATAATGATTCTCATGTCTTGAAGAATTCATTCAAAAAATGATTACCCAGAAATCCATTTCTTATTTAAACTTCTAATAACCTTTTGTTGTTGGAGTCGAAAGACTTATTTAAACTCTTTTTAGTGTCAACTTCGCAAGTGTTTAGCTACTAATCAGCTCGACACAACTTACCAACTACTACAGCTATACTAACTCTACGTTTTGTATTCTAATCCTTTCAGTTTGATCAATAAAAAGAAACATGCATCTTGTTCATGATTGATGTTGATACGTCCAATGGTGCTTCTTCTGCATGTGCATCTTCAAATGATATAAATAAGTATATTAAAAAGGTAATTAACCATAAACAGATCTTAACCGACCAGACTATTAATAAGCAATGTCATGTGGGGTAACTAGAAGGAATAATAAGATAGGGAAGAGCATCATTACTGAAACGAAACACACTATGTTCTAGTCACATGCTTATGCTAATTATAATTAATTTAACCATAATTCATGTTTTAAAAATCACACGATTCGACTGGTTTAACTGTGAAAACTTTGAATTGGCTAATTTTTCGATTTTGTTTTTAATTTTTATGTTTGATTTAGTTTAATAATTTTTGTTGTTAAAAACCAATCAGTTTATTAACTAATTGATCAATTTTTGTAAACTAATAAATTTTTATAAATCAATTAATTTTCATTTAATATTATTTTTTAATTAATATTTGAATTTTTTGATCAGTAAAAACAATCTTTTTCAATTATATTTTACATTCTTCAATTTTATTAACCTTTAACTGATTTTATGACGATCTAATCTTAGTTGAATATTTTAAACCTTAAACTTTCTATTTTATTGGTTTAACTTCAGGTCTGATTTTGAAAACATTGCTATAATCAGCAAATAAGGTTCTCACTTGCCATTAAAAAAGTTTTCATTTCCTTCTTTTTCTATGAAAGCCGTTACAATGAAGTTCTTAACTTACATGATTAGCATGTGAAATTGCTCCAAAATTTTTGCTAATAATGTTCCACTAACATTGGGATTTTTTGGCGCAACAACTGGAATTTATTTATGTTTGTAAATTTTTGTAAATCATCGGGGTATCTGGTGCTATTTGAACAATCGACTAATCCAAATTTGAGTCGATAGGACTTTTTTGGGCGACAAAACCTTCCTTCACGAGTTTTTAAAACAACTCCATTATCAAGACTTGAGCTCAAGACTTAGGTTAAGGATGAAGGAGCCCATGCCGTTCCACCACAGCCCTCGTTAGGGACGGATTCATATTAGGGACAACTCGGGGCACTTTGCCCCGCTGCTTTTAAAAAATTTTACATAAAAAAAGTTATTATTTTTAGTTTTGATCCCATTAAAAAAAAATCCTTGTCATTAAAATTTTGTCCCTATTTAAAAAAATTTCTAAATTCTAACCCTCGAAGGTTTATTTATGTCTGTATTTGACTTTGTTGAGATAAGTTTCTTTTATTATTATATTGGTTAGACTCCTAAATGTTTCATTTATGGGAAGCATAGACGTTAAAGAATATTCATTATTGTTTATAGTAGCTTCTGATTCATTTTGATTTTAGAGGAGAACTGAAAATAAATGAGATGTGTTGTTTAGACTCTCTGTCTCTCCCGACAAGCAAATATCATGTTCATGTTAATGCTTTGAGTTCGAAGATTTCTATAATTATTGTCTCTCCACTTATTCCACCATATGCTTAACTCTCTAGTTAACTCATTGATCTAGGCAAGCTACTGCCCTTAATTACATTCTACATAAGGTATTCCACAAGCAGTTTCGACTTGATTGATGCTCTTCCCATGGAGTCCAGATTCAGTACCATATCCCAATCTTACACGACTGGCACCACCAAGGACTTGATGTTTTCATAGCCATTGACAGCAATATGAGATGATATATTCTGATACAACATCCATACATGGACCACCACTTATTCCCTAAGTTAGTTGGTAAAATCAAATAGTAGTCCAAACTAACTTTCTTTTTTTAATTCACTTCTACTTTCAAATGAATGATTAAGTGCATAAAGTTCTCCGTTTTGCGAGAATCTAGCGAGGATCATGATGTATGCAACATTTTTTTTGTATTTTTACAAAGAAGCTATTTATGTGATTTAAACATGTGATCTTATGAGTACAAAGGAACAACTTTATCGATTGTTATGAATTATATCGCTTTACTTTTAAATCGTTTAACGAGTATGTTCGTTAATTGCAAGTTGCATGAGATTCTAACACAAAGCAAACGATTTTATTCGGTTAAATTAGTTGATAGTTTATGATCTCTACCTGTAAATTCTCATATGCTTGTAGATACGTTCATGTGTTGCCAACAGGTGACTAATTCAAAGTGTATTAGTTTAAAAGGATATGTCCCTTCACAACCGAGCATATGTTTCCTTGAGCTAAGACAAGGCAACGAGACACGTGGCAATGACCCAGTTTAGGTCACACGTGATGGAGTTGCCACCGGCACAACACTGGATCCCATATTGTTTCCTGAGGTCGAGGGGCTTTTTGGTCACGTACACGCTTATCCATGCCTAGCCTAGACAATGAAACCCAAATCATAAAGATATGCTTCCCAAGCAAATCGCTTCGTCATATTTTAATAATATTAATATATAAATAAATAATGATAAAAGTTTATTTATTTATTTATTTTAATTTGAAGTATAAACCACACGTTTGACCATCTTTAATGGATTGTTAGACTGTGTCAGGGAGGATGGACCGTTGGATCTCAGCTTGGGAGGAGCATTGGGTATGAGCAGTGCACTGGACCTACACGCATGTGAATCACACACGAGGACACGACATGTCTGATCCAACGTACGACATACATCAGTTCGTGATAAAACCTTACAGGGTAATTGACTAACTGTACTCGCAGAGGGACCAGAAGTGTTTGAATGGGACATGGGGAAGAAGAAGAGTGTTCAAGTACTGTCAGGCGTGCAATTCAGTGCTTGTTGAATTTTATTGAATAAGTTAAAATAAATATATAATTTTGCAAAGGAAAGTGGAGCAATTGAAAGCAAAAAGTTCAAAGGATCCGATCCGTGAAGTTGAATTGTTCTATTTTTTTTAATTTTTAGTTTTTTTTTAATTTTTAAAAATTTTAAACATATCTTCTTCTTTTTATAACCTTTTAAAATTAAATAAATATTATAATCATCGACTTGTTTGTTACAGAAAATTCAAAAACTATATTTGCAAAAATCAATAATCATATAATCTCTCTAAATATTAGTATTAATATATTTCTTTAGTTACATTAACGATTTTCAAAAGTTTAAATACTTAATTCAATTTAAAAAACAGATAATAACATACATAAGCATTTCACTCACAAAAGTAACATCATATAATAATATGTCAATTATATATTTTTGTAAATTATTTAATAAGTTAACAACAAGGTTTAACTTAATTTTTAACAAATGAATTTCTTTTACTAATTCAATTAAATATTGAAAAACATTTTAATTTCAAATTTGTATGTTTGGATATGGTTGAAGTTAGGTATGATTGCTTCCTAAACAATGAAAGGAACAACAAAGAAAAAGAATGGTTAATGTGGCTTCTTTTCAAGCTATACATGGGACAATAAGTAGGGTTGGGGAAAAGTTCATAACCTCTTATGAGAAGTTAGGCAATTGAGTGAGACTTGTAGACCTAAACTAATTGCAACTTGGTACATTTAGACAACTCATGTTTAGGACTATTAGCTACTTGTGTCTTTAACAATAATACTACATGAGAAGTGTGAAAAGAAGAAAACCTTTGTAGCAAACATTCTTGGCAACTTGACAATCATTAAGAATATGCCAAATTAGGTGTTGATTGGTTAGTTTCTTTATTTTATAAGCAACTAAAGTAAAAAAAAATTTGAAGAGTAAGCGTTAAGACGATGAAGACATTGTCATATTTATGCTTCAAGCTTAGGAAAATGTTTATTTTTAATGATAGACTAAAAATATATTATCGTCATAAAAAGCCCGTCCTTAAGGGGTGGTCGAGTCGGTAGAATGGAGGGACATGAGACCAAAATATTCTGTATTCGATTATCCCTACTTACGCTCTTTTGATCGAGCCTGTTGTACATGACTTGCTTAGTATGAAGTAACTAGTTAGCGTAATTTGCAAGCTATTTCTTTAATTCGGAGATTTACACGGTGTTCATCTAAAGAGTAGCGATTGTGGGCTTTTTCGTTTTAAAAAAAGTCATAAAAATTTTCTTATTTTAATAAAAGATAAAAATGTTTCGATATATTGAAAGAGTTGTATAGTATTTCATATTTTCAAATATCACGTGATGGTTTAATTATTTTATTAAATTGCATATTTTCTTTATTTTTCGCAAATTTTTTAAAAATCTTATCTTCATAAGGACATAATCCTTATTTTTTTTCTTTCTGTTACCATGAGAATGAGAATAAATACAATTGGTGAATGATAACTAAATAGAATCATGTATTTTGTTTTTATTATAATTTAATTATTAAGATTTTATTGTAGTAATTATCTCAAACTCAATAGACATGTTTATAATAATCAGTTCATAAGCATTTATGCTTTTTTTATGTTAAATGAAATCTTAAAATTGATTAATGAAAAGTATTTTTAAAAAATAAATTATCAAGGTTGGCCTTTATAAATTTTCTTTATAATTTTAGTGTTTTAACTTTTAAAATTTTTTAACTAAGTATTTAAACTTTTAAAAACTAAAAAATTCAATTTAAAAGACTGTCTCTATTAATATTTTGTTGATGTAACTGAAAATATAAAATAAAGACTGATATTTCTTTTGTATGTAACTTTTAATCTTCAAACAAGTAATCATATATCAATTATATGACCATCAATATATTTGTCACAAGTTATTTAATCTCATCAAAAATTATTTTTATATTACTCCGTTAGACATATTCCTCGGACTCTGCACTTCAACAAGATTTCAACTGGGTGTTGTTGATATTGACGACGATGATTTATTAGACATATTAACAGAATATTAATAACGATAAAATTTTAAATAAAATTGACAAATTTTTAAAAAATAAAAATTGAATACTTAATTAAAAACTTTTAAAAAATTAAAAACTAAAATAACAAAACTAAAAAGTTGTAACAATTTTTAGTTTGTTATCACTATTTCTTTTTAACTACATGCCCCTAAATTTTAAAACTTAATAGGATATTGTTTCACTTTTACTGTTCTTAATCTGTTTCAACTTATCTCAACCACATATATTTTTGTGGGACTTAAATACAATAATGTGGTTCACAAAATGGTCAACAACAAGATATCATGGATTTGTGGATTAAAATATTGGTTTTGTTGAATCAGGTGGTCCATTGGGCTTGATTTCAATCTAGCGGTCCCTAATCACCCACATGGCACAATCTTAACGAGGATCGCTTCTGTCTTCCGTGTACTGGCCCATGGGCTGGGCTAACAATTGACAAGTTTTGATAGCCCAGGTCCTCGTAACTTAATAGGTCCGTGTTTCAAATTCCCAATTTTTAGGGTTCAAAACCCTTCCAATTTAAACACCAAAGCCTATAAATTTCTGCTTTCCACCGTAAGTGAGATTCAGGCACGTTAAGGGATCTTGGGATCCGACTCGTACTGTACGTCTAAATTGATCTGTGTTCGTGTTTTCGTCAAAACTTATCTGTATTCCGAGTTTTTCAAGGTGGGGTTTTGTGTGTTAAAATGCTATTTATGATTGATTGATTGATTGGTGTTTTCTCGTTTAGCTTGTGTGGGTTTTTGAATTTGTTGTAGATTTGTTAATTTAAATTGAATTGGATTATTTTTTGGGATTTTCGCTCCAGAATTTTGCTGACATCAGGTTTAGGGCCGGCATTATTTAGTTGTGATAAGAGCTGCTGAACTACAGGAATACCCGGAGTAACAATATTCTGAGGTTTCATTCAGCAGCCAGGGAGGTCCTGTTGCGTGAATACATGGACAACATTTTCGTGATATGAGTAGCAGTAGAGCTAGAAATTCTAGTACTGATAGTCGTGTTTAATCAGTGAGTTTGTGTCTGACTCTTAGTCTTGCGGTCCTTGACATCTTTCAACCTCCATAATGTCCTTCCCTTCATTATTACTGATCCTTTTTCAAGATGAAGCAAGTGGTCCAACTCCACCATATCTTTAGCTATGGTGTCATTCCTAGCAACTCTTGACATGGATTGGAGAACACTCTCCCCATCACACTCCTTCCGGTACTCCAATGTCATTGCAGAAAGCTCATGGTGCTCCATTAATGAATGAGGAGTACCCTGGAAGAACAAGAAATACTTTTTGTTTCAATGTTTACGTGCATGAAATGAGCAGAATGCCAGTAAGCTAAACCAAAAAAATGTGATACCAATCATGCCAGTCAGTGTGAAAAAGCAGGTTATTGCTGATATACTTCATATTGCATCTTCAACGAAGTCTAAACAGTCCTCTATATTTTGGAAACATATAATAAACGGATTCATGTGGTTCACTCACTTGAAAAGTAACTTTCATACTTTGCAGGAATGCATAATACCTCAAGAATCCAGTCGACGTACTTGGCATTGCTTACATGCTGATTAACATCCATGTCATTCCAACCAGGCTGCATTTTAAGACAATTAGGACATAACTCCTAAACACCAGTACATGAAAAATGATAAATTGTTTCATAAGACTCACTGATAAACCAGAACGGATACAAACTGCGGTATCAGCAGTAAAGGAGGGGATTCTTCTGCTATCCTTCTCCATGATAGGATTGTCCATCAGAATAAAAGGTGCAAACTCCTCCCTGATTTCTTCTGTATACCTTGAAAGTTTTCGGGTTTTCTTGTTCATCATTAATTGAGCACTGCATCAATAATGTCTCTGCATCAGAATTTGACTTATTTACTATAGACTATTTTATAAGAGCTTTAGACTTCACAGACATATTTAATCAATAAGCTTGATGAAAAGTGGAATGGTAGAATGAACTTGACCTGGTTGCCCGAATCAGAATTTGTCCTGTCCTGTCATCACGAATAAGCCAGTCACGGCCATAACTGTTCTTTCCTACTGGATACATCCAAGTATCTACTTGAACAACATCAGTCCTTCAAACAAGAAAATCAACTATGAATGATTGTGATTTGTAGTTAAAAGAAGCTATTTCAATATGCTTACATTCTAGATTAATCTAGTTTGAATAAGTTCGATTTAATTAATGATTCCAGATTGAAATGAGGATTAGAGCCAAAGAAAGTCACAACTGCAGTTTCTTGTCAGCTTCTTTAGGGATGTCCAGCTGTTGGCAGACTTGTTTTGTTGAGCATTTAGAAATAGTTTTCACTTACATGTAGACATAAACATATCCAACTCCTTATCAACACTGGAAGATACATGGCAGGTAAAAAACTAAATCATGGTTGTGACTGCAATATTGCGGTTACGGTGCAATCGTTGCCATAATTTATTCCAATTCATGAGCGTGTAATGGACCGTAACCGAAATCCAGAGTCTGCAATTTAAAACCTTGAACTAAATCAAAATTATTCGTACTACCATGCTGGATAGCAATCCACCACTATTTGTGCAGTAGAGACCACCCATATAAGACTATTCTTAACCATCTCTGCAGTTAAACCAAAACCATACTCCAGTATCCCTATCTTCCTCAGATGGTTAAGTGTAGTATCCTGCAAAAAATAAAAAGCAGGTTTTCATTATCGAACATACAACAACATATAAACAAAGACCAATAACATCAAAACCTGCAAATGATTCATCAAGGCTCTAGGAGATAGTTTAAGGTCCGGGCCAATGTCAAATGATCTAATGGTAACTTTTTGCCTGTAAATCCTTCTGTCGTGAATCAATCTTCCATCAAAGATGTTGAGGATGGGATTAAGCTCCTCCCTCTCCGTCAAAGTGTCCCCACATGATGTTGACGAGATGGTCTGAGAAGTCTGGCTGTTCATGGTTCTCATTGGCAGTACCATGCAAGAAGCTGAAGCTCCACCGTTCCTGAGAAGAGGGTAAGCTTGTTTCTTCCTAACATGGATGCCATTATGATCAGTTCTGAAACTATGAATTCTTGTGCTAATGATTGAACTCATGAAAAATGCGACAGAGAGTGAAGATGTTGCCATTTCAGGAAGCTGGTGAAGTAAGGTGAAGAGGACTGTTAATGATTATGGGAATTGTCTGAACTTTAACGAAGGTTTATGAAACATCTCCATGTCTCAAAGGTGGTTGGTTGCTTTCAGAAGTAAATTCAGAAAGACCATTCCTGTTAAGTAACACGCCCCCGTATGAAGCACAGCTCCTCGCGAATCACACCGGGGCTGGATGGTGACCCAAAATAAAGTAATCATCACATAGTAAAAATTTCATTAAAATACAAGTTTATAGTTAAGTGTAATTCTAAGTTAAGATTAAAAAAAAAATAGAGTCGATACCTTATTAATTACATTTTTGAGAGTAGTAATCATGACTATGGAAAAAAGTTTAGAGCTTTAATCATTATGTAAAAATTACAAACACTTGTGGCCGTTACTTAACCATCACCACACAAGCTGTAGTACCAAAACAAATAGTAGAGCAAGTTTCGTAAGAACCAAAAGAACCCTTTTCAGGAACGTTTCCAAGTAATGGAGTTTGGCAATTAGGAGGAGAAGACAATGAACGTTCTTAATCAATTTCAATTTCAAAGGAAGGGACTCAAGTACGCACAGAATAGGAAGTGAACGGTTCATGGTAGGTAACTTCATTCTCATGCAATAACTATGGTGGCTAAGGTAATAACTATCACAAGAGTACGGGAAGCTAAGAGTGTAGACGGTCCTTCCCATTCCGAGAAAGCTATAAAATTAGGCAGGTAGCTTAGTATATGTCTACACATGAGTTGTCTTGCATGGTGTGATGGGAAGACTTGGTTCATAGCTATTCATTGATGTATCAGTGAAATTCACAGTCGCTACCCGAATTCAGATATGATGTGATATGTATTGGTAAAATTCAGTCACTATCTTGAGTATTTACTACCAACTTTCTTTCAATCATCATTTCTGAATTAATAGTGTTTGGATTTATAATCCTGTTTCTCTTGATTCAACTGAGGTTAGGAACTCAATAGTTATTGATTCAAGAGCAAGAATTGGCATAATACACAGAAAACACAGGTTTATTCTCAATCTGCAAAAATTAATAACTATGGCTACTGTATGAACAATGTAGCAAAACTGTTCACAATCTGTAGGGTTTATACATCAAATATAAGTTGAGCAGAAAGTGGAAAGTACAACATACTCTGGAGACCAAGCTCCAAAAGGGATTGTCCTATGCTCACAGGACGTAAGACCCAGCACTGACAAAAATCCTGCAGAGCTATCTTGACCTGATAATTCACCCTTGTTCCAGAGCTCACCAAGTAGTGAGTTAAAATAAAGAAATAAACCCTAAACACATGTATGGTATAGACACTTCTGAAGGAATGCACTCTGTATAGGGCAAGGTAGAACAGGTAAAACAAGTTTCTAAGTTCAAAGCAACACCAGAAAGGATTCGCATGGCTTCCATAACAAGTAAAATCTTCAATATGTTTCTTCATCCTCCAAAAGCGTCATGCCGCTGAATTTCTGCTGGTGTGTGAGTTGATCTTCATGTTCGAATCGTGAGACCCTTAAAAGCATCCAACTTTCCATTTGGCGCAATGGGCTCTGCAATTTCACTGCCTTCAGGATGGCCAACACCCCCATTCTCAGGGTTCTTTCCCGTTTGATTGTATATTGAATTGGGCATGGCGGAACTGAGAGTACCCTCCAAATATGTCGAGTAGGGAAAGTATTGGGCACATTTCTCTTTCCACCCTGCAAAGAATTTACAATAAAGACGTAAATGTTTATGAACTAAATTCAAACTTTCTCTAACATGCTGCTTGACGATATAATTTATTAGAATCAAATCCCAGTAAGTACCTGATGAATTTATGCAGACTAACAAAGTTAAAAATGTGTACTTACTTGATGCAGCATCATGATCAAGAAAAACTGATCCTAGTAGTTTGTGGACTGCAATGCAGTCCTTGAGTTTCCATTCCTTGACCGGTCCAAGAGCTCCATTTCTGTTGATATAATATAGATACAAGAAAACGAAACAAAGGAGAGTTTTCAACAAAAAGGAAGGTTCCGCAACTAGAAAATAATTTGAGTGAGTGAATAGAATTACATTGGCACAGGGTTGTTAGTAGAATCTTCAATCAATTTAACAGCTTCAGATTTCTTGCTAGGTTCTAAAGCATACAGCATTTCCGCAGCCGCAGCTCTATGCATCAAGGAATCTGCAGAAAATAAGAGGGATTCAGCATCATATGAGCGTAACTGATTATGCATCAATATGTTGAAGGGAAGGATGATCACCTTTATGCTTGTCAAGGAAAGTATTGTTTGCCTCTACCAAAGATTTCTCATGCAATTGACTACAAAAGCCCAACGTAGTAACTCTCAATTTATAAGTTAACATAATTGCAAAGATTAGCAACCTCTTAAAACTTTTTTTATTAAAAAGAGGAGAGGTAAATCAAGCATACAGCATAAAGTTTCAGAAGGACCTTATTGATGGGCGTTCTGCTTCTAAGACACTCCAAATAAGTTTCTCATTTTCCGTCACTGGAGCAGTCATAGAGTCAACGTTATGGAAAAATCTTATCTGCAAAAATATAAAGCTTATTAGCAAAATAAACAATCATTGATCCTCAAATAATCCATTTATAGGACAAAGTGAAATAAGCTTTAAAATGAAAACTGAAGGTAGTTCAGTGACTCGTTCAACACGATATATTACATACCAAGCAGCGATGAGAATCTGGGTTTTCAGCATCCAACCTTAGCAATTGCTTTACAGCCTAAACGACCACAAAAATGAAATAGATCAACAAAATGAATTTCTATGTTCACTGCAGTTCTTCATAGATAAAATTTATAAGGCAGAAAGGAGGAAGCATTAGAATAACATGATCATCGTCATTGAAAGTACTCATTTCATTCCAAACTGCCAAAATTTCTAGTAGTTTAATTAAAAACTGTTTGGACACCCAATGCTAGATAAGCTTCTCGTGCCATACACTCAAGAGCAATGATATACTGCTTACTAGATGACAAGCGTTGAAATGCAAACAAGTTAAGATGGCAATGTGAAAAAGAGAACGTAGACAATTAATCTGAAAAGGTACCTGAAAAGCAAGTAGAATTTTCTGCTTTCTCATATTTACTTCAAACGATAGTAAGTGTGTCTCCAATAAGTCAGGAGAGTTCTTCTGAAGCAGTTTCAAATATTTTGTAGCTTCCAACAATGGATCCTCAACCTAGAAATGAATGTGCCATATCAGTCTGTTATTTATCCTAAACAAAAGATGCACGAGGGATATAGAAGCACCTAAAAAAGTTATCTGGAGAAGAAATTATTCACAGGACTAACCTGCAACAATTTTTCCCCATTAGGATCAGGATCTACAGGTTTGACATGTCGTTTTCCAGACTTGGACATGCCACCAGTATTTGATTCTTCATTTTTCAGCTCTGCCTCCTGAAAGGGTTAAAACCATTAATGCACATCAAATAAACTGCTTGGGATTGCATACAGATGAGGCGACTTACTTTCTTAGCTCTAGCTTCTGCCTTCTTCTGTTTTTGCCTAAGCTTCTTTTTCTGAGAAGGAGGTAACTTTGAAATGTCATCATCTTCTTCAGAAGTTGACTTTGGGGGAGAATCATATAACTTTATGTAACACCTGTACCACAAATTTTAGCTTCAAATGAAAATCCTGAGAGCAAAATTGCTAATCAGTTGAGTGCTAACTAACATGAAAATGGCCTTTACTCATGGAGTAAAGTATTAAGTGAATTGCAAAGTCCTTCTCTCTAACCCTTTCTTTTGCTGGTAGAAATCATCAGACAAAATATCTGGTCCACACATTGATATGGATATAATAGATTTACAAACTGAGGAATCAATATCAACTGAATGTTCATCAGCTAGTGAATAATATGGATCATCAAATATGATTTCAACAAATGTTTTACCTGATTGCTCCAGCTGCTGCCTTGTGAAAATATGCATGTGAATGCAACCGATCTTGAAATTTAAGCATTGCTACATAGGCACGTAGAGTCATTTTTCTTAAGCAATAAGAGTGGAAATCAAATTGATCTTCAGTGATATCAGCATAATGCTTCTCAACAGCCAAAAACTTCTTGAGAGCACGCCCAAGATCACCTTGGCGAAAGTAGCTTTCACCAGAAGCAAGCTCGTACCTGTCTCAAAGAATATATGATACCACTTAGCAGAGGTCAATACACCCACAAGGCAAGAAAACAGCAAAGAATAGCTACAGACCACATGCACTGCATGTCATGAAGATTATTATGGTGATCTCCATCTTTTGTGAATAGTACAGCAGTCTTTTCTGCTAATGCCACCTTCAAGAAAACAACCCAATTAATGAGCAATAACATCAAAGGCAGACTAGACAGGAGAAAATGCCAAAACTTTGACAAAGATGTGGAACCAAAATAATACCAAAACAGAAAAGAACCAAAACCTGATCAGCCTGCAGCATACGTTTGACACATTCACTATTTATGTATCGGTCAGCGAGATCCATACATCTAGCTTCATCTGCCAATGATGCAGCAGCAACCAAATCCCCAGCATGCTTCAAAATTCGGCTCTGGAAAGACAATATACAAAATCACTTGGAAAAATGGGTATGAATTCCAACAATTTCCGTGCTAAAGGCTAGAAAATCATTTAACATAACATTCTTTGGGCTGAAAAAAGGGGCGTTTCTGATATCAGTGCTAACTTTTCTTAACAACAAAACAGTAATATGCAACTGGCCACTGTTACATGAATTGCAGGATATTTTCTGTTTAAAAGGACCTTACACTTCTAAGTAGCTCTTTTTCCCATATGGATTGGCATCTATTATTTGCTACAGCACAATATTTTTCTTCCTTGACCGAAGTAGGAAACAGGTACACCCAAAAGGAGCAATTCACTGTAACTAAAGCCAATAACTACCCGTGTTTCCCCCTTATTTTCAATGGGAAATCAATGGTACTAGTCATTTCAAGCTCGTGAGTCAACTCCTGGCTCAGGCAACAGGGGAATAACTTTTGGGAAGAGTTTCTTGCATACAGCACAGGCAGCCCGCATCAAAATACTACACTAGCTATAGAGGAGCTAGATTAAGACAAGTTGAATGAAACATTTTTCACGACGCAAGGTGGTACTAACCTTAACAGAATATAAGTCAATCACTGTTGGGGTATGTTCAATAGCCTCATCAATCTTAGCAAGAGCCATGTCATATCGTCCCCGTCTGTCATAGTGCTGCACAAGGGAAAACGAATGAGCATATGTAGAACATAGAGATACAAAGGTAACTGATAAATCAAAGAAAAAAGTACTCAACCTGGGCCAAAAAGAACAAGGTCCATAGAAGTGTTGAAGGGGGCTCTTTTTCTGTCCTGTACTTATTGGGAAATGCATCAGGAGACCAGAAAAATTTCCCACAACTCAAACATAAAGGAAACACAACCTAAATTTTCAATACTTTCAAAAAGATTGATTGACATAATTTCTAACTTGCAAGAGAATGCTAGGGTGTAAGTTGCAACTGTAATCCAGCCTGTTTATAGGCCTACTTCTATAAGTATGACAATCTGTTAGGTCCAAAATATGTCTATTTGTTCGCACAAGGTAAACTAGTAAACCATAAGATGAGAGTAACCATCCCCCCAAACCACTGAGCCCTCCAACCCCCTTCTTAATAAATATAGAAGGCTCCTCCCACGAAAAAGAGTAGTATGATGCTAATAAGAAGTAAAGGGTTTCCAGTGTGAATGTGCTAAAACCCAAATAAACTGGTAAGAGGATCCAAAGAATATATTACCTTCCAGGATAAGTACCATTACTTTGAATTGAATTCTCAAACTCAAGAATAAGTTGCTCCAGTATATCTGCCTGCAAAAGATTCAATAGAAAAGCTGATTACATCAATATTAATAGCAAAAGAATTTTACAATAGCATTTGAATAATGAATAGTAAAAGAACAAGCTGACCTTGCCAGGATGATTGTAAAGGGGAGAAAGATCTGAGAATAATGAAGGAACTCCCTAAATTAACCAAGAAGATAATACACAATTTAGTTCAAGACCTTAAAGATGAATAAGAATCAAAGAATTTAATGTCGAGGACCTTGGTTAGAAGGGGCTGCAAATATTTTGCTGCAGCTTCTTGAAACTTATCACCTTGAAGAAAATCAAGAGGTATTCTCTGAAATAGGTCAGATGAGAGTCAGAGAGAGAGGCCAAATATATATATATATAGAGATATACTAAAAGGACATGAGCAACCGACATTAACCAAAAGATAAAATAGAAATGGTGAATATGGTATGAAAGGAACAACAGCAGCCTATAATAGCATGAAAGTGAAATTGGTACGAAGGAAGCCCAATATCAATCAGTTTGCCCATTTAGCACAAATGCATCCTATAAAGACATTGTGGCCCTTAAATATGAAACAAAATCATACAGATATGGTTTAGGTTCAAATATGGGAAAGAAAACCAAAATTGAACACCAAACTTAATAAAGGAAGCAGATGAATAGTTGTTCAACTTTTAATTTTATGAAGTCATCATATATAACACATTGATCTTTTGCCAGCGGGTAAAGGTGGATATTGCTGAGGTGGTTTCTTAAGTTGAAAAGCAGGGCTGGGGTCTACAAACAATGGCAAGGCCGGTGTAGCCTAGGAAGGGCACAACATTAATCTTTTATTCCATATGAAATCAGAGGAATTAAATAATGCCACAAGTGTGAATAGAAGAAAGTCATCACCTTAACAGCAGATGACCAAGTATACTGCTGCCTAAGTGATTTGTACAAGGCATCTAGCTGATCAATTTCATCAGGAGAATAGTTGCCATTCTCTGAGTGAAGCCCCACACATTTTTGTAGGCCGTCATAATATCTGAACATTAAATTGGGAACAACTATGATTCACAAACAGGGAGAGAGAGTCGTACAATATTTTAGTCGATAATTAATTGTATGGACACATTTACAAGATCTATGTGACGGGTCAGATTATTCCTGCTTACAGATAATGAAAAAATAGGGACAGGACATCAAAGAAACCATAAAGGGAAGGACAATACATCGGAGATATCCTTGCCACGACAATCAATTAAAATTTCAAAGTCAAACTGTAAAGAGAACTAAGTTACCTATAATTATCAGGATTCATGGATAGCAGCACCCGATACAATTCAGCCCCTTCTTCAAGTTGACCAAGCTTCACTAACAAAGATGCCTCTTCTTCTTTGCAAGACAATTTATCAACCTGGATTGGACGTAGTCATTCAGTAAAATTCTATGGGGATCATATCCAAAAAATTCAAACATGAATTCACTGAGTATAATTCAAATACGCACTTACAATTTTTGAGATTTTTTTGTGCAACTCCTCAAGTGCTTTCTCAAGCTTGCCACACTCCTCTAATAATGAGATCTAACAAAAATAAAGTTTAAAAGTATATGATTGTGCATAAAGTGGTCAAAAATCTTAAGAGTTATAACAAAAACACGTGTTTAATCTAGGAAATAGTAAGCAATCTTATTTGAAAAGCACCAAGAATCAAATGTCTAATGGAATAAAACCAAGTGGTAGTGCAGTTTTCAATAAAATGTAGCCAAACCTCAAAACTGCGTTGAGCCTACAATTAATAACTTCAATGAGGCGCTTAAAATATTAGCCTTTCAATCATACGTGCAAGTTCCCAACTTTCTAAACACGGGTATACCCAAAGTTTCAATCTTATGCACATTCAAGTCTAGTGACAAAAACAAAGAAGAGCAGAAGTTCATACCTTGTATAGAAGCATTTCCCCATGCTCACATCGTTCATTGTCTGGAGGGTAGTCCTCCTCCAATGTCCCTTCATATGCTTCCAAAATATCAACTGCTTTCAAAGCACTAGCAAAGAACGAAAGATCCATAAATGTAGAACGACGACCTAAACAATAAAGATTGATGCATTCGGAAAAACCAAAAACTTTGGATGATTGAGCATAGGAAAAAAAAAGTAAAATCTAAAGGCAGACATGATGCAGTTAAATGCCTCAGTGGAGATCTTTGAACAGGAATTAGTTTCAGCATAGAACAAAAATGAGGTTGGTGGAAGATAGTTATCAGTATTTTGTTGGAAAAGTACTTTCAACACTTCAAAATTGCAAGCTTCAATAAAGTCATTAAAAAGTCCAGCCCAAAGTATTTGAATACTTTGATGACTTATAAGGCAAAGTTGAATTGCCAGCTCAATGCAAAGATCAGATCATACTTTGAGTTCAAATGATGGGCAACTGCAAAGCCAATCCAATTCATGCGATGGTTTGGTTTCAGTGTTAGGAGTTTTTGTCTAGTCTCAACAAAACCAGTCAAATCTCGCATTTGTGCCTGCAGAATTAAAGACACAGTGGTTTCTAATAAGTTAATAATAAAAAGCCACTTTGAGAAGAAAATGGTAGAATAAAAGCTTATTAAAGAAAATGATTTAAAAAAGCATACTAGGAATTATTTCCAACTTAAAATTGGCATGACAGACCTTGTTAACACAAGTTCATCTTCATTTGTGGATAACCAAACCAAAAGGTGTTTGTAATGCATACCTGCAAGAGTGATAGGTCTCGCAAAATCTCAATATTGTCTGGATCTATTCTTAATGCATTTCGATAGCATTTGATGGCCTCCCTATATTCTCTGTCAGATCGATAAAGGAGACCATAAACATGCCAGCAAACGTGACTTTTAAGGTCATTCTGCAACAACCACACGCATATAAATCATTACACTGAAAGCTAGAATGACAACAAACCAAAAAGAAATCTAAAAGACACAAGATCACTGAGAATATTCAAACCTTTAAGCCCAGCCGGACAAGTTCATATGCCTCAGACTTTCGATCCATACAGTTCAACGTCAGTCCCTTCATTGACAAAGTTTCTGGTAGGGAATAAGCAAAGAAAATGATGAGAAAAAAGAATTGAATCAAACAAATGACAAAGAGTTACAAAATCGAGACATCTTATTAAAAATTCATTACATATAAACTTTCCAGATGAGACAAGAATACCTCCATGTTCTGGAAACTTTTTCAGGATAGCATCTGCTGCCTTCAATCCTTTCTTGTACTGTTTAGTTTCATATGATTTCTGCCATTATAGAAAGAAACAACATCTTAAATTCCAATAGACATTCATTTTCCAACAGCACTTTGGGTCAACAACGGTTACAGATTTGGTCCACCAAATCAATAAAAACTGAACATTGATAACCATCATTAGACTTCAATCAATACTTAGAGGCTCCCAAAGAAGAACGAAGCAAGGCATTAGATTTAGGAAAAGCAATACTTCTGGGAAATCAAAAGCAGAAATTAAATACTGGTTGCATTGTCCAAGAACCCAACCAGTTAAACTCTGGAAAGATTAGTTAGCAAGCAATCTTTCGGCCCAAAAAAGAAACTTCAAGGGCCTGTCCATGCTCATGTGCGTTATTTCTTAAGAGCACACTAACGAACTTCAAAAACCAATAAGTTCACAAATCCATTTCCTAACAGAATAAATTGCTCAGAACTTCCCACGGTTGAAATCCCCACTTACAGAACACAAGTTGTACCATTTCAAGCTCCAAAAGGTAAAAAGTGCTTCAACCCAATAACCCAAAACGTCAAAATCCAAATGCTGTGCCGCTAGATACCAGGAAACCCTAGAGTGTAAACAGCTCCACTTCAGAAAAATTGGAGCCAAGTGTCTCAAACCCTCGTTTAAAACCGCAAAAGGAGCAACAAAAATAGTAAAGAACCTATCTTTCTCTACCAGGGTTCAAAAGAAACCAAAAAAGATTCAGAAATCCTAAGCTAAACGAGACAATTGAACCACGATCCATCAGTCATAAGAAGTGGGTAGTAAGAAAGTTGCAACCTTTATCCATAAGAATACTTCAGGAATATATACAGCAATAGAAATATAGTTAATCGGAGCTTACAACGATGAGTTTGAAGAGGTTGGCCTCTTTGGGAGGCAGAGAAGCCCCCATTGTTGCTGTATCTGCGAGTTGCGTGTAATAGAGAGAGAAAATAGGTTTCTAGAGAGAGAAAGGGTTTTGTGTGGTTTTTGTTAACAAGTAAGAGAGAGACAGAGGAATGCAGTGTGGCGTTTATATGTTGCAACCCTACTCTGAATTTGAGCAGAAAGCTAAAAGACGAAGCCAAAATTAAAAAACAAAAAAAAGAAATAAAAATACAAAAATTGGAAAAAAAAAGAAAATATATGAATTACTTCTCTTTTTATAAATAATTTTTTAAAATTTATAATTATTATTTTAATAATTTTCTATCTATATTTTTAATTAAAATCTTATTTCTTACATAAATTAATTTTTATGATAAATAGTTCATAAGCTTACAAAAAAAGTATTGTTTGAAATAAATTAAATTATTTATGATACGTATTTTTTACTAAAATTTCTTTTAAATAATTAAGTAATAATATAATTTTATAAAAATAAAATTGAATTTATTGTAATTTAGATTTGTAATACCAAATTTAATTAACTCAAAAAATTTGTTAATTTAATTTAGATTAATTTTTTATAAATTAATTAAATTATCAAATTGTACTTTGCATTTGACTTTTTAAAATTTTATTGCAGCAACGGGAACTTTGCATCATAAGGTATGTACATTTAAGCTTTCTTTTCTTTCTTTTAGGCCACCATTTTTGGAGGTAAGGGGTGGTAAGGGCCAGCCGTCTTTCTAGTTGTTTCGTGCTTTCGAGACCTTGTATTGTGCATGAAGTGGTTTTTACTCATCTTGCAATTTTTTTGTGGGCGCTAAGTCTCTTATTTTCCACTTCTTAGTTGTGGTTGGGTACCATACGAGTCTGTGTATCCCCCTATTTAGCGGTTGTATTGGCCTGTTATTCTTGACTACCTGTAAATATGAGTTATGGGTCCTAGCGTAGGAGCACGTTTACGCATGGTTACAGTTTAGTTCACTTGATTTGCATAGTTCTCTTAGACGGCTACGTGGACATGTTTTCTCGGCCTGTCACCACCGGAGAGGATCTTTTAGATAGCACACATCACGTTCTACGCAAGCTTTAGGTTCTATCGAGACAGTTTTCTTTTTTTTTTTCTCTCGCTTTTTCTGTCTCACCGATGGCGAGGTATCCGACTGCCGGAGAGTGGTAGTCCATGCGATGCAGTTTTCGCACGAGTCCCTAGATGCAGGAAAGATACCTTTTATGATAAATAAAATCTGCCTTGTCGGAGAAGGGGAAGGTGTCGTAGTCGGTGGTGAAGCGGCAACAGTTTTATCGATCCTGGCGCCTAGTATGCAGCCCATGGGAGGGGGAGGGAAGCAGGTCAGCAGGCACAGCAGATGATTTCCGCTCTCTCACGTCCAGGTCTCCTAGCACATCACATCTTTTCCGTTGTCTCGTTCTTGACAACTTACCGTTTGTATACAAGCAACTGTCAGCTTTTCCTGTAGATAACCGTTGATACCAGGCTTTTTAGTCACCGTTTTACACTACTCAAGTTCCTTCTCACTCGTGTCGCTTACTTGGTGCTCCTTTCTTCCACTAACAGGCTTCTCTTTCAAAATCCCAGCCCCTATACGCAGTAGCAACTTTCCTGGTTTTGCTTTTTTTTTTTGAATTCTCTCTGGATGATTTTTTTTTTGACTTTTTTTGCATGCACATTTTCAGTTCGGCGTTAGTTTACATGCTATCTTTCTTATAAACGTCGTTACAATCTCTTCAGTTCGCTGTTTATTATTAGCCTTATCTCTTTTATGTTAGTATTTTCATTATATTAATGATTAAGTATATTTTTAATTTATTGAGTACGTAATTTTATTTATTTATTTTTATTTTATTAGTGTTATGGTAAGTTTTATGCGTACCCTTCGGTTGGAACTCTGGTATTACTTTCCTTCAGTCTATTGTATTATTATTCATTTATTTATTTATTTATTTATTTATTTATTTATTTATTATTATTATTATTATTATTATTATTATTATTATTTGTGATTAGTATTATTAGTGTTATTTGCATTTATTTTAGATATATCTTGAGATTTGAGTATTTTTATTATTATTTTTGTTTAGTGCTTTTATTTCTCCTTTACTTGTATTTTCATTTATTTTACGTTTTATGAATTGTTTCTGTTACGTGCATCATTCATATATTGTCTTATTTGCATGTGGGTCCACCGGAAACAGCTTCTCTACTATGTAGGGGTAAGATTGCGTACTATCGGACTTCTCCAGACCCTGCTTCATTGCGGGATTTCGAATTGGGTGATGATGATGATGATGTATAAGCATTTGCCAAATTTTTTTTCACATGATCTTGATTGTAATATTACAACTGAAGCCTTCTTTGTATCCATCATACTGGGACAAATTTGCACTCATGATGGCATGACTTTACTGAATTGTCTTATATAAATTCAATTACTCACTGAGAACAGGTTTCAAGTATTGTGGTGGGTCTGATGGCTGCTAAATTTTTTTTTATACAATTTGAGCTGTTGAACCTGTCTAGATTTACTGTTAGATATTATCAATATTAATTATTTGGTTCAGGAGATAAATTTGGTGCATGCTTTTTGAAAGTTTTTAAACTCCTTTGTTCTTTCTTGTGCAGAATGTATTTGTTCAATTAACAAACACAGCTGGCTCTACAACACTTCCACCAGTTATTGTTCAGGCTTCAGTCATGGCAGGTTCAGGTGGCCTTCTACCACAGAGGTTAAAGCAGCTGGCTAAGACAATCTCAGATTCACCTGCAGAGAATCTGGGTCTTGATAACTCAGTATTTGGAAAAGTTAAGGGAGTTATTTTGTCGTCATACTTGAAAGGTCTTCATGCTGCTTCGCCGACTTCTTCACTGCCTCCATCTCCAGATCATGGTTATTACACAAAACCAGCAATTTCACCTTCTCCTACTTCTGTTCCTTCTCTTTCTCCCGCATCCTCTCCCCATCACATTCATCCATATGCAACGAGCCCCAAAAGTGGTCCCCATAAATATGCTGGTATTGTAAATTCTCCTGCACCTTCCTCAGGAACAGCTAAGCCACCTTATCCTTGTCCATACGACCCTCCTCGATTTCCGCCAAGCTCTGCGCCATCTCATTTTCACCAAGCTCCTAACATGCATCCAGTGGGTCCCCGGTCACAATTGCCCCCAGCTTTTCCTCCATTACCATCAACATCTTCCGATCCTAGTCCAGGAAAAGCAGCAGAATCTCCATTGCTTGCCCCACTTCAATCGACACCATCCCCATCACCATCTCTATCATCCTCATGTAAGTTATAATTCTCGAGTTATAAGTTTTATTTTCCTGTTGTAAGTTCTCACAGCTTGATTACCTTCATTTATGGTTCATATTTACACATTGCTTATGCCATTTTCCTGCATTTGCATTGCTTGCACCACCTCAATCAACCCCATCTCCATCACCTTGGTGTAAGCTATAATTCTTGAGTTATAAGTTCTATTTTCCTGTCATTTGTTCTTATGACCTGGTTATTGACTTATATGGTGCATAATTACACATTCCTGCATCTGCAAGTTGTTGATCGTTGTGACTCCTGAATTCATGATTAACTACATGAAATTAATTACAGACTCCTGAATTCCTGCATCTTCAAGTCAACGTTTAGTCAATATATTCTATTTGGCCTTTTATATGGTGTTTTTAACACTACATAATTTGTAGAGCTTAACTGTTTTTAGTCCTAATTCTCTCTCTAGTTTCACTCTCTTGTTATTGTTAGTGATCTATTTGGTGTTGTTAACTTCAATTCATCCAAGGGTGTGTTTTTTTGGCCATATATTTAGGTAGTCTATAGATAATGTCCTGCTCATCTAACTCTGCATTTAATTTTACTTTGATGACTGCCTCCTCAGGGTTATTCTTAAAAATCTGTTGCAATCCAATGTACAGACACTAGCAATTGCTTGGACCTAACTATTTTGATTATATAATTTTTCAAGGAAAGTAGATTATGTAATTTTGAATTCGTTGAAAACATATATAATATAATATTTTGTGCCTGTTGGAGTATAATAGAAATCCAAAAGAATTGAAAAGCTATTTGAAAATTTCTTCAAAGTTTTAATCCAACTTTTTGATTCATGGGAGGGGAAGGGAGCTGGGTGCTTCAATCTTGTTAGTTTATTGTTAAAGGCCTACTAAATCAATGACACAGGATTTGAGAATATGCTTTTGTGATCGTGGTTCCACTCGCGGGTCTAGTATGAGTAGTTGGGAAAAGTGAATATCGATTGAGTGGCTCTGCAATAGAAAAAACACGTTGAACGCTTGCTTATGACTTTTGGTCTTTCTATGGAGAAGGGTAGCAATCTTCTAAAGGAAGCTTTTTGGATGCCAAAGGTTAAGATTTCTCTGAAGAAACATTTATGTAAAAGTCTTGGGTTTGGTGCCAAGTCTCTCTCTCTCTCCCTCTGTTGATTTTGTCTCTACACAATTGACATGTTTCTGACGTTAGCAGCTGAATGACCTCTTTTACTATCTGGGAAAACGAGAAACCTGGTCTTGAGTATCAAGCTAGTAGATAGATCACTTCTATTCCTTAGACTAAAATCTAACATTTCTACTTCCAAACCCATAGCTGAACGAAAACAATAGACATGGATTTTTAGATCTATTTTAGATGGAGTTCTACAACATAGTTAGGAAACTATGTTTTGTGATAGGAGAACTTTTAAGGCTTGCTAACAGTTCTGTTAAAAACAAGGTAAATGTAAAGCTGTTTAATCTGAAATCTGCCCTGTGCACAAGCTTAAGTAATGGAATTTCCTTTGTTTAGTAAAGATTCTTGATTGCTTTAAGTCAAAATCAGTTAAAATTATTCAGAGATGCAAAATTTTGCAGTTCATATGAAAATAACTTGGGGATACATATTTCATAGGGTACCAAAGTTGGATATTAGTCTGAATTCCTAACAGAGTATTAATCTAATTTGTTTGTGTCAGTGAGGTTGTTAAGATGTTCGTGAAATATAGATCTTATGCGATAGTTAATGATTGTTTATCATTTGATTTGCCTTTGAACTGTAGACTGTTTGATATAAAAATCTAGTGTAATGTTTAACTCCAAAATTACCAAGCTAGACCGTCCAGATATGACTGGATATGGTTCGATTTGGCAGTCTGAATGATTTTCTACGCTCTTAATCATAGAACTGAATTAGTGTAGTAGGTTATGAATAAGAAACAGTGACATATATTTGCTTTACATGCCATATCCTGCACCTTAATCTTATATGGATATTTGAACTTGGTTACTATTATTTCTTTTAGTTGATAACAGAATTCAGCAATCTTGCTTCTTATAAGATATGGTCATGATAATCATAATTCATTTTGTTATCCTTATTACGGACAAATCGCTAAAACAATGTTGGATACTTTTCTGCAGCTGATGCAAGCCATTTGTACAGCGGGATCTCACTAGTTGGGATTTCTGGACTTTGGATCGTTCTTCTTTTTTGTTGTCAGCTGCATTGGTTGTAGAATGTGACCCAGAATTTCTGAGGCAGCGGTTGGGAGATGATGTTATGAACCCAGTTTTGTTGCAGTTTGGCAATATTTCTTTGCCCATGGCCACCGTGGTCTGGTCCTGGTCCGTGACATATGTATGTAAATGCAAACTGAAGATGAATCGATGGTCGAAGCCAAAAAGTGGCAGGCCTCACATCTCACTTTTAGGTATGCTATGCAAAATTAGGAAAAAAAAATTGTAATTTTTCTTTTCATAAGGGAAAAATCCCTGAAGAGAGAACAGTTGGGAAGCACAAAATACTTTGCAAATTTAGGGAAGAACCATTGTTTCTTTTACGCTTCAAATGTAAGATATATATATAATATATGTAAGCAACCCATCTTCCTACTAAACCATCTCCTCTTGTATTGGAACCCAAAGCAAGTAACTCAAGTGCAAAACTTTCTCAATTCATTTGGTTTGCATCCTTTTTATTTTCTATGCTTGAGATGTATGATCAAAATGGTGTCCTTTTGGGTAAACATTTTTAATTGTAATTTTAAGTTGTGTTACACTTGATCTGAAAATAAGAGTTCTTGCAAGTGTGTTTGAGAAGATAAGGGTTCTTGCAAGTTTGTTCGAGAATTGAACTACTTTTACGCCTGAGATCTTCTGTTTCATTTATTGTGTACCAACCCTGTACCTTTCAATCTCAACCTTTCATTTATGTGGATCCCATATAATTGGAATGTTGAAATTGAAGGGAACAGGGTTGGTGCACAAGAAATGAGACAGAGGATCAAATCCCCTACTTTTAATGATATTCTTAAATAAGCTACAACAGAATTGTTAGAAAAGAGATCGTACACTAGTTTTACGACCTTACGTTTAGATCTAACTCTTACGTCAGGACAACTATGATAAACCTATCCAAGCTATCAGATTTATGACTGAGTTTGAATCTGATTCAGTCCATCCAACTATTAATTCTATCATATTGTCATATTTAATGTCACTTATCTTTAATTAGAAAGATGGCACTTACTAAATTTCTTTAATTTTGTAACATATACTCCCTTTTTCTTAGATATATCTTTGTATTTGTGCTCAATGGTTGTACTTGGTGAGTGAATTTGTTAAGAATATCATTTAATTGGCCATTAATTGATATAATTAGGGTAAAAGATATAAAAATTAATATGTTAATTAAAGAGAAGGGCATATTAAATAGTAGATCGTAGAAGGTATCCTCAACCGCAAGCCTGTAAATGTTAGCCTAAAACATATAGAATAATTGAACTGGCAAGAAATATAGATTATTAATTATTTTCCATTTATATAAAATAATTTTAAAAATTAAATTAAAATTGAAGAAATTAAACTTTTAATTGGGATGTCAATGAGCTAACTCATGAGTCTAAATTTAGGTATTTTCAATAGACCCGCTTATATAAGTTTGAAGCTCAATTTTTTTTTATAAAACGACATCTTTTTGTTTAGAAGAGTTAAGCTTTAGATAGATCTGATTCTAGGTAACTCAGACCCAAACTTAATTTAAAAAATCTTTTTAAATTTTAAATTTTAAAAAATTATTTTAAAAAAAACCATGAGCTTACCATTGTCATCTCTAACTAAATGCATAATTAAATATGTGGAAATGTACAATTAAAAATTATAATTGGTATCTAATTCCAGAAAATTCGAGTTAAATATTATTGTTAGGAATAATTAATTTTACCTATGTAATTTAATTTTTTATAGATCTTGATGACCTATTATTTACAATTAATTAAAATCTATATTACTAAAATATTTTTCATAAAAATTAGAAAATATTAAATTTTTTAAGTTTTATCTCTCTTATATTTTTAAAATTAATTAAATTTATAAATTCAAAGTTGATAAAATTGGAAGAAGGACTGACCTGTATGCCTGGCTATGTAGCTATTACATAATTATAAAATGAGCCAAGACCTCCACCAAGGATTGTTAGCTGCATAATTTAATTAGAAATAAACTTAGAAAAGCTAATTTTTACTATTTATTATTGAAAATTAATATAATATAATATTTTTAATTTTAAAACGATTTTTAATTTAAATTTTATCAAAAGACCAATATATTATTTTCTTTATATCATGTCTATAAGCGAACTATAATCTTAATTAATTTTGTATTGGAAAATTTAAAGTAATTATTGAATAATTAAAATTAATAAAGAGTCAGGTCAGATCAAATCCTAAGACTTGAATTCGAGTAGAAATAGATGACCGGCTCAAGTCTAAACTTAATAAAATATTATTAATTGAATGTAAAAAAAATTTATCAACCTTAACCGGATAAAAATGAATACTTAAATTCAAACCTGATCAATTTTTTATCATCCTTATAAAAGACGTTTTAAAAATTGAATCAGAAGTTAAACCAGTTTAAGATTTGAAATATTCAATTGATATTTAATATTTACAAAATTTATTAAAAATTAAATAAAATTAAAAATTTTGAAATATGATTAAAAGAGATTGCCTTTACTTATCGAAAGATTTGAAATTTAATTAAAACATTTAAATAAAAATTAATTGATTTATTTTAGCTTATAAAAATTTATTAATTTACCAAAATTTATCGATTAATTCAATTTTTAACAGTTAAAGTTATTAAAAATAAATCAAACTAAAAATTTAAAATCTAAAGGTAAAAAGTTCAAGAATTTTATGGTTGGATATGTGAAAACCATAGGGTTATTTATTTTTTTTGGCTATCCACAAGATATTTTAAGAGGATCCCAATTATAAGAAGACACTTTTAAACCATCTACAGCTAAAATAATCCGTGCTCGAGCTGGATAGATTTCTTATGAGAGAAAAGTTCTAGCTCCAAAACCGTAAGGTTTTTTTTGAAAATTCTTGGTTATGGATAACATTCAAATTATAAGAAACTATATGGAAAATCATGTCTAATTTAGAGAGAGGCAAATGGATTCAACAACAGCACACATATTCTCAAAAATGGAAAATATAATAAATAAAAAAAGAAAAAAAATAATTCCGAACTCACCTCCACCATTAACGGCATTTGCCCTTCTGTCTAAGAAAAAGAATCTCTGTGAAGTCCATGTAAAAACTGCCCGAAATGACCACACCGTGACCGAGACCAACTGATTCCTCAGCCACCTAATGCCGTTCCTCACATCTTCCAGTCCTAGCAACAGCTCCATATTTACTTCTCCAGAAGCATCTGAAAAGGCCATCTCACCGCCACCTCGTACGGCGGAGCGGCAGACGGGACAAGTGTCGTGCATGGCCAACCAAGGAGCTATGCAGTCAGAATGATAAAAATGCTTGCATGGCAACTCCCTAACCTCGTCTCCGATCACAAACTCCTCTTTGCAAACAGGGCACTGACTGTCCTTCACCAAATGCTCTTGTGTAACCCGCATCGCCGGCAATGCTTCAATGGCTGAAGCCATGGCAGGAGGTGGCCCTGCAGCTGGTAGGAGCTGCTGCCCGGAGTTCTGTGTCTCAATGTCGAACTCACTCGCTGCGTTCACAAAACTTTCTTCGTCTCCTTCAAGTGGAGAACCAGAAGCTTCTGGTGTTTGTGGAGGAGTGTTACCAGATTGCAGGAACTGAAGGGTGATCCATTCTCCATTATCAGACGGTAATTCCCATTGGATTCTTCTACGACCATTGTCTGAAAGTCCCATCGGAGAAGGTTGCAGGGTGATGAAGTTTGGTCTGGAAACGTCGAGCTCGTGATACAACGGAGCAGAGCAATAAGGACACAAGATTACAAGTGGGGTCGCGGAGGCAAAGCTTACCACACGGCGGCAGTTTTGGCACCAAAAGTAATGGAATGTTCTCATTCTTCGACTTCCATTGATGGTGAGACGAGGAAGAGGGGTGAAGGAAGACATGTTATGAATTGGGTGTGTGTTATTAATGGAAGAAAATGAATTTGTTGGGTTGGAGATGAAGATGACAATGATTGATTGATAAGTAGAGAGAAAAAGGAATGGCTTTTGAAGGGCAGAGGAAGAGATTCCGTTTCTCTCTGTTTGGTATATGCTTTTTGCCATTTTCTTTTTCTCTTCTTCTGCAAGCAAAGGATGATTGAGAAACAATGGCAAAGTTATTAACTTGTAACTTTTGTATTATATGTTATAAGATAAGGTAACATATAACTACTTCTATCTAGATTTCCATTTCTTAGCCTGAAAGATATGTCGTCCTGAAAATAATATTAATAAAAATAAATATAAGATTGATATAAAATTATAAATTATACGGTACAATTTATTGAAGAGCTATTTTGTAATTTAAAAAAACTTAAAGGCTATTTTATAAATTTTAAAATCACTCAGAATAATATATGATATTGGGTGGTATATGAATATCTTACTAGAATTGAATTTGATACTAATACCAATATAGTAATTAGTTTAAATTTACCTAATAGATAGGATAAAATTAAGATCTTTAACAAACCCAATTTTGTCTTTTTGTGTATCATAAATTTTTTAACTTATAGTTCTTATCATTCAACTAACCTCATTTTGTTTATAACCTTCTCCAAATCCATGTTGGGTTTACTTAAATGTGCTTGAATTTTTTCAAATGCCATGTTTTTTTTCAAAGATAAAACGAGTTGATCGTTGTTGACCAAATTGTTCAACAATAAGCTAGATGGCTTTCGTGGACGATATCTACCATCGAATTGCAATCTTCGGTCTCATTAATTAGTATAGAAAATGACTATAAATAGCTTGAGATGAATGGAAAAACATACAGATTGAGCAACAATGGCTGATACATTTGGGCGAGTAGCGGAAGTGTATATGGAGGGCAGACCAAGCTATCCAAGTGAATGGTTTTCGTGGCTGGCAGCTCTCACAAATCACCATTCTTTAGCTTGGGATGTTGGTACTGGCAACGGTCAAGCTGCTCTTGGAGTTAGTTTCTTCTCCTTCCATTTTCCCTTCTACCCTGTTTTCATGCAACTCGATGTGTTTATGTTTTAAAAGATTACTTATAATCACTATGCCGCATGATCAGTTTGATCTTGATGATTCTACTCTGTTTTCAGTTTGATCTTGCTGATTCTACACTGTTTCATGCAGTTCAATGTGTTCATATCAAGCAGATAAATTATCACCACTATACTGCTTGATGGTGTTGAGCTTGATGATTCTACTCATTTTTCCATGCAATTGTTGTTTATATTTAGCAGATAAATTATAATCACTATGCTGCGTGATGGGTTTGATCTTGATGATTCTACTCTGTTTCCCTGCAACTCAATGTGTTCATATTTTAGCAGAGAAACTATAATCATTGTACTGAGTTATGGGTTTGATCTTTGAAGGTGGCAGAGCAGTACAAGCAAGTGATTGCAACTGACACAAGTGAGGAACAACTGAAACATGCAAACCCACATCCCAAAGTTCGATATTTGCACACTCCATTATCAATATCCGACGACCAACTTGTGGGCTTAATAGGAAGTGAGAACTCTGTGGACTTGATCACTGTAGCTGTAGCTGTGCACTGGCTCGATTTGCAGAGATTCTATGGACTTGTGAATCGATTGCTCAAAAAGCCTGATGGTGTTATTGCCGTGTGGACGTACTATCCTGTCCAAGTTAGTCCTGAGGTCGACATTATAGTCCGCCATTTCTACGAAAGAGGCCTTCCTTATCTGAGCCGCCAGGGGCTCTGCTCTTTTGAGGGTTACAAAGCGCTTCCATTTCCATATGAAAGCATCGGGTCGGGGCGCGAGGGGCAACCGCTAGAGTTGGACATGCCAAAAGACATGTCTTGCAGAGGCTTTTTGGGCTATTTGAGGTCATGGCCCCAAGTTCAGACAGCGGCGGAGGAAGGAGTGGAGCTGTTACCGGAAGAGACGGTGGCGGAGCTTGAAAGTGCATGGGGAGGGTCGGAGTTGGTGAGAACTGTTATCTATAAGTCATTTATGCTTATTGGGAAAGTCAAACAGTGACATTTTTCATTAAATACAAAAGAAAAAAATTCAATTTAATTATTTATTATAATCAATGTTTTAAACACCAAAGTTAGAGTCGAATCAATAACATAAAATTTTCAAGGTTTAAAAGTTTTAATCGAAATTAAATTGATATAAAATATGTTAAAATTTTAATAAAATTAAAAAAAATTAAAATATAATTAAAGAATTGATTTCCAGAATTAGAAGGTGCGGGTGCATCATGTCTATCGAAAGAGTAATCATTGTGCGAATTGGTTAGTTAATTATAGCTATCGATTGTCGTTAGAAGTGCACTGGTATCAAGAAGTTGTTAAGGGACTGTCTCCTCTATTGTTTGTAGACTCAATTGGGGTCTCCCTGTCTCTTGTAAGTCGTCTGTAGTTTTTTTCATTGGGCTTAAGCCCTGTTTTAAAATTTAATTCAAAAAATAAATTATTAAATAAAAATTAATTAATTTTAATTTATAAGAGTTTATTAATTTGCAAAAATTGATCGAAACATTAATAAATTAAATGACTTTAACAACAAAATGTATTAAATCGAACTTAAAATAAAAATTAAACAAAAATGTTAAATATTTAAACCGGCTAAATCCGTTAGAAGTTTTTAATCATTAATTTCAATAGTTAAAAAATATTATTTTTATAAAATAAACTTTTTATTTTATAAAATAATTATTAAATAATCACTTATTAGTTTCAATCCAGAATTATTCTAAAAACATGTAGTTTTGAATTTTAAAACTTATTTGACGTTAATGCTATATTAAAATTTTGAAACGACTAAAAGCATCATTGAAGTAAATCTTATACTACATTTTAATAGGCAGGACTAACAAACTTGATTAATTTTTTAATTTTGAATTTTAATCTTTCCTTTTTATTCATTTTAATAATTTTCATTGCTAAAAACTGACAAGTTCATTAATTAATTTACCAGTTTTATAAATTAATTAATTTTATAAATTCATCAATTTTTATTTAATAATATTTTTTTAATTCTTCTATAAATAAAAACAATCTTATTTAATTATATTATATTTTAAAATTTTTAAATCTTTTTAACCTTTAAACTTCTTATTAAGACATCGATATCTTAGTTTATTGAATCAAAGCCATTCCGACGGTAACAAGAAATAAAAAAGAGCAGGAAATGGACAAGCATTTTCTCAACTACACCAGAATTTCGAGACCCACTTCATAGGTTGAAGCTTCTGAACTATGCTATACAATTTGCTGAAGAAGATGGGGTCTTCTTCGCTGAAACTACAGAGGATAAGTTAGAGCCCTTTCTCCCTCGTTCTTGCCTCCATCTGGTTAAGGTGTACCTTTCTACAAGGTCATCTTGGTGGGTAGAAATGTACAGTTGTATATAACTCTTTGTTGATTTATTTAAATTACTAATTTACCAAAAAGAGCGATCAAAGAAGAGAACAAAGCTATGGATCTTTCTGAGATCCGCGGTAGATTTAGTGAATGATGACTGAAAAAGGAACAATTCTTTAGACAATTAGCAGATATCAAAGCATTTTGATGAAATTGACGAAGAAAAGCTTAAGAGATGATATAGGAAACTGGCAATCAAATACTATCTTACAAAAAACATTCTGACAAAACGATGTTGTTTTGGTGTCTGCCAGATCCATTGCCGGCCTTTATAGAAATGCATTGGATGATAGGCAGAGAAGTTCCTTTGCTTTTGGTATACTCAAGTTACTTTCCATTATTCTCAATTTATGTATTCATACAACTTGCAATGCCTCTAAATTCACCCCTGAATTTTTTGCATACAAAACTTCTAAGAAGCTCCACTTGAATCATATTCTTACTACCTGCAATTATAAGATAATTACAACGATCACACATGTTTCTCATATCCCTCCAAATGCCACTGACATTTCCCAATGAACAAATTCCAGGAATTTCAATCCAGTGGTCTTAAAATAGGAATGATACATAAACGGATTAGGGGTTTCAAACCTGTACACTCGTTCTGACGTTACCAACCAATCGGGACAACGGACAAGTTGACTGCAGCATGATTCACCGAGCTTCAAGCTTTTTCCACAGATGTGAAGTTCTTCTAACGATTCTATCAGCCGAGAATCCTTCTGCATAAGCACTAATGGCGGTCAAGAGGCTCGTGAATTTCTCCCCATTGTCCTGTACCACTCCAAAGACTTGAAAAATCAGAGAATTTTATGCTCCAAGCATGTGCATATGTGTTTGTGTGCCTTCTTATAATCTTTCACCCATTCTTAGTTTTCAATTGCATAAACAATTAAAAACAAAGAGAAATCTGTATATTTTCAGAGAACCACAACAGCATTTCTTCATAGAAGTGAAGTGCATATATCAGCAAAGCTGGAACAGAAATTGCCCCAAATAAAGGAAAAAGAACAAACAATCAAAGCAGCAGCATCTATGCCTATGTAAAGGTAAGCAGATGACCGAATAGCGTCACGTCAACGCCATCTGTGGCAATAACAGTGACCTATTGCTAATTGTTTTGAAAATTTACCCTTATCCTATATAACAAGAAAGCTATGCATATGCTTTAGATGAGAGGCTTTGGATACCTCAAACAGACGTAGCTTCACATGTATGGCAATGCGATAAAAGCTGTTATTATACAAACCTCTGGTTTCTTAAATGTTAGATCTTCAGTAGCAAATGGCACCATATATGATGGAAGATCAGAACGTAGCAGCGCCTATCATAAGAAACATGAAAATCTAGTGTTAAAACATATTTAAGTTTGTAACTTAAGCCCCTCATTAGAATAAAGTAATTACTCCAGTAACTCATTTCTAATTAAAAAGCAGTTAAACTCTCAAGGCCTAGAATGAATCTCGAGCAGAAAGTAAATTTGTGCCCAGTCTAGTTATTGTGCTTTTATCACATCGATAGAGGAAATGGATGGGGAAAAAAGAATGAAACAGTACGCAGATGGTCAAGTTCATTTGTCATTACTTCTGACATGAGAATAGATGAGAATCTTTGGAACTACTTTCTTTCTATCTGTCTCTCACTCACTCGAACTCAAAACAAGATAGATTAAAAAATTAAATAACCTAAAAAGATATAGAAGGATAATTTTTTTTTGAAAGACAGTTGGGTCACAATTTAATCAAGAACAAGAAGGTAAATAAATAAATTCAAAATCCCATAAGCTTAAATCAAAATTGATCACAAATTTCCCAAAATCAGGAGAAAAATTGCTGGTCAAGTAAATATCAATAGTAAGAAGTGATGGTTTATACAAATCAAGCAAAGTGGAAACGGGAACTTTGATTATAGTACCAAAACCTGTCATCGAATGGCCAAAAGTTTGCGTAACCAGTGTCTAATATTACATTATGAAATGAATGAATATCCTATGCATCAATTTTTGAGTGCATTCATTTTTCTGTGGTTAGTGTAATGATGAGTTTTATATAATTAGTAATATCACTTGACATATTACCAACCATACATAGAAGGGGTGGCAAGACCGTATGCATGGGCACATCAATTACACTTCGTGTTGATTTAGTTAACTTAGAAGTTAAAGTGGATCCCATATTTTGACCATTGGATTTAGACATGCCTACTTGCCACTATTTTTCTTCTGAGTGCAATTTTTTTAGAAAATAAACACTTATTGGATACCTATCTTCGTCATATTGACTTTCTCTAAATTTGGCTCTAGTGTCACAGTTTCAACATCTAAGCTTTCAAATTTATTAAGAATACTTTTATCCTTATCCCTTTGATTATTGTAGACAAAAGGGAGTCTCCTAGTTCTTTTAGAATTTCTACTTAGGTGTTTTCTAACTGCCATCCAAGGACTAAATTATAATTCGCCCTCATCTATCCATAATGCCGCCTTCTGATGGTCCTAGGATCCTTCACCAGCTTTCTCACCATCTACCCACACACCTTCACCACCATTCTGTCCGGAATAAGGGTAAGGAATTTTTGTGAAATACGAAATAAAGTTTCCTGCCTTCCCACATCCATTACAAATCACCATAATACCCTCATATTCAACCTTGTGTTAGACTATTGCCACTTTCATTATCGAAACAAGGGGCTTCTTCAAATCAATTTCAATACAAATAAGTGCAAATTTTCCCATGGTTGCCAACACAATCTGTCTGTCAATCTTAATTGACTCCCCAATACAGCTTGCAGTGGCAAACAAGACCTCATCTTTATAGTATTAGATAAGGAACTCAACAATATGAACCCATATAATTACCTTTGAGAGTTGCATAGTAAAAGGAGAGAAACTAGGTATCCAGTGAGTGATATGAGCATATGGCCCACAATCACATAGGAGCCGGCAAACATAACCGTGATGAGATTGTCCTTGTAATCAAACTTCATAATAAAATATCCATAATTCACATCAAAAATCTCCATTTTGCCCTCTAATTTTCATAAGTCAAGAGACAATTAAATAGGAATTAAACCCTGTAAAATCTTCTTATATACCTGAACAATAATAGCATGCTTCCAATCATGACATAGATATTACTGGAAATCATCATAAATCATAAGTTGGGCCAATAAAGGATTCTTGTTTCCATATTCAATGGAAACTTTTCTAGTTCACTTATCATCTAAGGAAAATCCAGACGAGATTTCATGATAATTGTTGTCCATTTCCTTATCTTTCCCTTTCAATAGGCAATCTCGAAACAAAAGTGATGGCAATCTTTCTCTTGTGTCTTTGGCATCACACATAGCATAGTCCTTTGATGGATCCTTAGTTCCATGGATTGAGCAATAGCCCCACTATTGTCACAGTACAACAATATCGAGTCTACAATGCTTGGAACCACTCAAAGTTCCATAACAAACTTTTTGATCCAAATAGCTTCTTTTGCTGCTTCTACAGTTGCAATGTATTTTGACTCGGTCGTTGAATCTGTAGTCGTCTCTTGTTTGGAACTCTTCTAACTGACTACTCCACCATTTAATGTGAAAATGTAACCTGATTGAGATTTGGAGTCATCCTAGTCAAATTAAAAATTGGCATTTGTATGTCCGCTCACTACGAGATCTCCATCTCTATATATCAAGAATACATCCTTAGTCATTCTCAAGT
>JANTPM010000005.1:2976294-2987732 GCA_025434745.1 Erythroxylum divaricatum
TGCATGGGACGCTATCTTCTGCTAATGGGCTATAGATATATGGGCTAGGCCCTGGTTAGGCCTTAGGTGTAAGACTGGTCATCAATGATTAGATCGATCGGCCCATGGGTCGTCTCGACTGGGTCTGAGTCCGGAATGGCCGTCCCGACCAATAATAATTAAGAAAGGAATACAATCATAATAAATTATGATAACGGAATAAAACACAACTATTACATTAAAAAAATACAATTATAGATATTTTTTAACACTTTCAAATTATTACCACAATGATGAATTGTATTAATATAATCATAAAATAATCAATGTCTTAAAAATCAGACCAAAAGTTAATTGGGTTGTCATAAAATTAATTAAAAATTGAATAAAATTTAAAATTTTAGAATATTATTGAAATAAAATATATTTGATAATCGAATAATTTAAAGTTTAATTTAAAAATATTAAATAAAAATTCATCAATTTATGAAATTCAAAACTTCGTTAACAAGCTGATGATTTTAATAATAAAAATTATTAAAATAAATCAAATCAAAAAATTAAAATTTGAATTTAAAAATCATTCAATTCAAGATTTTTATAATTAAACGAATTTTTTAATCTATCTTATTAAAAACCTAATTATAAATACATATATACAATTTAACATTTTGTTAAGGTAGACTTCCTAGTTTGTACTTATCTCACTTTTCAATATTCCGAGCTCTAATTTTGAGTTTTATATTGATTTTCCCAAACTTGTTTTTGTCTTTGGCTGCTTCGTGACATGGGATGGGACCGGGGTGAAGGAGACGGCAGTTGACAATTGGAAAGTGATAATTATATCTCGTCTTGTTGTTTACGATAGATGCCAGATTCAGAAATTTAAGATAGGAATATCTAAATATTCAATTTTTAAAATTTTGAAGAGTTAAATATACCACTAACCTTAAAAAATTCCGTCATTATCTATATATATATATTATATAAAAATATAAAATACTTAATTTTTTTAAATTTTGAAGAGCTCATTGTCCCACTAAATCTCATGTACCTCCATCGTTGCATAAAACACTTGTTTTTTTATGAAAGGAACCAGCTTTTCATGCAATTGCGGAATCAATTTTTCTGCTCTTATTCCCGTTTAATGAACGGATGGATGATCTCGGGCATAAAGTGGTACACGAAAACGAGAATAACCTCATTCTATCTTGCAATTATGTTTATAAAATTATGTGGCATAGGGTTGGAAAATCCTAACGGAACAGATTGCTCCATCCCATGTTGTTCTGCCATTCTTTGATGCTTTTCAGTTTTCACTTATAAATTTATGTACTAATGTTTAAAAAATCAACTAATTTGATTAGTTTAACAAAAAATTAAAATTTTGAACTGACTAATTTTTCATTTTGATTTAGTTTAATAATTTTTATTATTAAAAATCGAAGTTTTTAGAAACTAATTATTTCTATTTTTATTTAAGGACAATCTTTTTTGTTAATTTTTTAAATTCTTCAATTTAATTCAATTTTAACCAGAGTCTAATGTTAGTTGAATTTTATATACCTTAAATCTCTTGTCTTATTAGTTTAATTTTCGGTCGGACTTTTAAAACGTTGATATACACAACTATAAAATTTATTTATATCATTCATGTTTATAATAGCTTTAAGATTGATAGAATTATTGTTTTAAAGAAATTAATTACTATTAGGACAGAACACTCTTGCAAGGATTGCAATAAGCTAGTTTAAGATAATCTTGCATGTTCAATGTCAAATGAGAAGCTTGACCCCTAAGGTTTGGGCGTTTCTAAATTAGAACTCAATTATAGGCCTATCCTTCTTTTGGAAGGCTTATGTTGGTGTAATTAACAATGTTTTGAAAATTAAATCCAAAATTAAACTAGTAAAACAAAAAATTTAAAAATTAAAAATTTAATTAGTAATAGTTAAAGATAGAATAAAATTAAAAATTTTAAAAAAAATTATTGAAAGAGATTGCCTCTAATTTAAAATATAATTAAAAAGAAATACTGTTAAATTAAAATTAATTGATTTATTTTGGTTCATAAAAGTCAATCAATTTATAAATATTCATCAATTAATTAATAGATTGATCAATTTTTTAAAAATGTTTATTAAAATAAATTAAACTAAAGAGTAAAAAACTAAACCAAAAAGTTAATTGGTTTCAGGATTTTTACAGTTAAACAATTTTTTTAATCATATATAATTTGCAATATTTTCAAAATTATTGAAAATTAAATTTTTAAGATAAAAATTTTAAAATTTAAAGGTTTAACTAAGATTATAATATCATAAAATTTGTATACATTGAAAATTAAACAAAATTGAATAATTAAAATATGATTTAAAAAAGATAATATCCTTATTTATTGAAAAAAATTGAAGAAGAAGTGATTTATTTTAATTTATAAAAATCGGTTAATAATTATTAAATCAGTCAATTTTGACTAACAAGAATAAACTAAATTAGAAAATAAGTATGTTAACCAATAAAGTGATATGATTAATTAAATACTGTAATAATCTGTAATTAACAAGTCAATTAGCTTTTAAATTTAGTATATTCTTACTTCAATCTTAGCTCTTCTGGCCATGTGAGTGTTAGGCAAGTGGCAGGCCGGTTCATGAATTCAACTGCACGCATACAAGAAAACCAAAGATACCCTCTTTTGGCTTGAAAGAACAAGACATGTTTGCATTAAAAAAGAGTGCGGTCGGAGTCAAAGCATCGCTAAACCTAATTGTGACAACCAAAGACACTTGTTCCTTACATAAAGGTGGTCGCCCGAATTATGAGGAACCAGAATGGAATTGGGAATCAAACCATGCTTGGCACAATAATTAAGGTTTAGTATAATCTAAGTCTCAAACTAAACCTCCTTCGTTCTCGTGGAATAGGTTGAGTTTAGTATGGGAACAACTGGTTTGTTCAAATGAATAATGAGGTCAAGGGAATGTCATTTCTGACTTCCCATAAGAAATAGTTGAAGCACATGCTTTAATAATTAATGATTAAAAAAATTAAATAAGTTCAATCGATTTAATTATAATATTTTTTAATGAGAGAATAATATATTAACTCGAGGAATAATGATCCAAGACACAGTCAGGCATGTCGACCCAAACATGAAAGCGACTATAGAGAACAAATGCCCTAGCAAGAGAGTGGGCATCCCTATTCCCCGAACACCTAACCTAAGAAACAAAGACATTGTCTCTAATACATAAAATACTCTTACAATATGAAATTATAAGACTAAAATAAGAATTATCCAAAGAATTAGAATTCAAAGCATGAACAAGGAGCTGACTATCAGTAGAAATATAACCAGCTTGAAGCATACCATCACGAGCAAACAGAAAGCACTGATGAAGAGCTAGCGCCTCCGCAATCTCAGGACCTCTATTGCCTTCGTCATAACCAAAAATTGCCAAAGAAAAATAGCTTTCACCATCTTCCAACAAAATGCCAAAACCAAGAAAGCCAGCATCTGCAAAAATCGAGTCATCATCAATGCCAACCAGCTAGAGGACGACGTTGTTATTGTTGCTGTTCGAAAAATCAGCAACAAATTGGGACAAGCAGCATGAGGAACTCCGACAGGTAGCAACTCCTTGAAATTCAAGTAATAAGAATTAGCTTGAACATGAATTTGTTGTGACGTTGCTCATTTATCATTTCATAGTTTTTAGTTCTTTGCTAACTATAGCTTCCATGCTTGAATACCAACTCTAGTGGCACGATCTCTTCCTGCTGTCTAACATGAGTAAAAAGGTCCTAAAAAGATGACATAAAGGACATTAGAAACACTCTCGCTAACCTCCATAACTCCACAGCGATAGGACATTCGAGGAACACATACTTCAAGGATTCATTTTCATTGCAAAACAAGCATTTCAAGTCAACATCTACCTTTTTTCGTTGCAAATTATCTTTAGTTAGTAACACTCCACGACAACACCGCCATAGAAAATAATAATTTTAAAATAATAAGATCTATTTTTAATAATTTTATTATTACAAATTGACTGAATTATTAACTAATTTACTAATATTTTAAACTAATTAATTTCTATAAACTAAAATAAATTATTTATTCTTCGATTACATTTCAACTTTTTGGGTAAAGATAATGTTTTAATTTTATTTAATTTTTACTATATATTAATTTTTTAATAATCGATTAAATCTCTAAACTTTAAAAATTTTATGTTATTTATTTAATTTTTAACCTATTTTTAAAACATTGCTAATAATGCAACCCTTTAAAAATGCCCCTTGATTCATAACCTCAAGAGTTTATCCTGCCCTCTCTCTTCAAGGGACACTTCCAAGGTTTTAAGGGTAATGGTTTCTAGCACGATAGTTTAATAACACAAAGTATAATCCACCCCTCGAGGCTACAAACATTGAATTTTATATATGTAAATGTGTTTCTTTCTTTCAAGTCTTTTATGGGTCACATCAAAAGAACCAGCCAAACCGAAAAATAGCATCTCTCTATCATGGACCACCGACCCTCTTGGAGGCATGTCTCATGCCACGGTTTTGATTAGATCAATTTAATGAGGATAATTAGTAAAAATATGAGTTAATTACGATAGCTTACATTGAGAGTAAGGCTCGGAACAATCGATAAAGTTATTTTTTTGTAACCTTACGGTCATAATTTAAATGTATTGTGACCCATTTTAGTTGAAAATTTTGTAAATAAGAAGGTGTTTTGCATACAAAAATTAAAAGTAAAAAACGTATTAAAATTAAAAATAATTATAAAATTTTACAAAATTTACTTAATTTTAAAAATAACTCTAATTTTTAATTTTTTATAAAAATAATCCGTGGTTAAATTTTTTTATTAATATATGACTTAACAAATCAAGTCATATTAATGTTAATATTATATTATATTTTTGCTATGTCACAAAGTTAGAAAGCCATCAGAATTACGCAAGAAAAAGAAAAAAGAAAGGAACGTACGCTAACTTACTGACATAAGCAATTGCCTGTTTTAACTCATGAAAGGACGAAATCATGCAAATTGTAGAGTTTGACTTTAGAACACTCGCAGAAGTCTATTGGCCACACAACTTCAGTCCTAGAATTTTAAGCTAAAACCTACATATTTACATGACAATGGTTTACTTGCGATAGAATTTTTTGTCTAATTTTATAGTGTCTTATTTTATTTTATAAATTTCAACTATTCTTTTATACGAGACTTGCATTTATTTATGTAAGACTTACGCAAGACTTACATAAATAAATGACTAAAATTTATAGAACATAATAAGATATCATAAAATTAGATAAAAGATCTAGATTCGGTTTAATTATAATGAAGCTATTTAAACGAATGAGTGTTCCATTCATCATTGAACATCATAAACCTGTAGAGTTAACTTGTAGCCCATAGTATTAAATGAAGGTAGGTCAATGGGCTAACATGGGGTAGACAAATCCCAGAAGGCAAAAAATGGTTAAAAATTGGCTAGTGGCTCATGGAAAGTTAGAAACTTACGTATGTGAACATGGGCGGCCCCTGGAATGGAAAGAGAGATTCGAGTTTTTGAAAAATACAGTGTCCTGGAAGGACGCATTTGGAAGGATAAGAGAGATATCATGTGATAGAAGTAGACAAACAGACGCGACATCATCAGCACAGGTTTTCCACCCGGATCTAAACCGTGTAAGTCGAACTTGTAAATAAGATTAACTGAACTTGAGTTCAGGTTTGGTTTAAATCGAGCTTAAAAAATTAGATTCATAATTCAGGTTTAAGTTTTTAACTTGTGATTTTGAGTTAATCGAACCTAAATCAAATTTATAACAGATTAATCGAACCGAATCTGATTTATAGGTTTAGATTTAAATATGAACCTAAAACACTCAAAAAAAAAACTTATCATATATTTAGATATAATTTAAGATGATACTAATAATAATAAATTCAGTAGTAATTACTATATTAATTCTTGAATAAAAAAAGAAAAAAGAAAAAAAACTACTTTAATTCTATGTTATTAAATATTAATCTTGAACATTGCTATTATAAGTAACAAGTAATACATAACACTCAATAGTTCTACTTCAAATAATAATTAATATGTGTCAAAGTTATTGATCAAAGTATTACAATATTAATAGACAAAATTCATTGACTAAAATAATAATTGTTTAATAATTTATCTCTTTTTTCTAGATCTTTTATAAAATATTGTTTGGTTTATTTTTACTTTGCTGAGTTTTAATATTTTGGATTAATCTTTGATGAATTTTATGTTCATACTTTTATAAATAATTTGTATTTATTTTCACCAATTATTTGTATAATTTTTTGTCATATATATTGATATGAATAGGCTCCGGTTATCCTGATAATCGAACCTGAAAATAGGTTAACCGATCCTATAAGTTCTTTAGGTTCAGGTTCAAGTTTAAGTTTAAGCTCGTGAAATTGTCGAATCTTTATGAGAAGTGCGACAGTATACAATCTTATCTTTAATTAGTAGAGTGTTGTTTTCAAATGATTCATATGAACAAAGAAAAAATAGAAAAAAGAAACTCGAATGATAAAAAAATGAGACTATAATTATTTATTGAAAATGTTAAAGTTTAATTAAAAAAAGAAGATTGGTATATATAATAAAATTTGAATAAATTTGAAGAATTTAAAATATGATAAATAGGATAATATTCTTATTTATCGAAAAAGTTAGAAAATTAATTAAAAAATAAGATTATTAATTAAAAATCAATTGTTTTATTCAAATTTATAAAAACCATTAATTAAGCAATTAATCAATAAAAATAGTACTTTTTATAATTAAAATAAATCAAACTAAAAAGTTGGTCTTTTCAAATTTTTAATTATTGTTAATTAGTAATTACCATTCTTAGCCAAATGTCGTTATCTGTTTTGAGGTAACGTAATGAATGGTTAAAAAAACCCCAAACTACAAGTATAGATAATGACCTTATCTTTTGCCTTTCGTTAGTCCAAAGAGATAGACTTGAGAATAATGAGCCTCTTCATCTTCTCCAATCAAACAATACGAAGGTTAAGTTCATTGAGAATGACACTAAATTGGATCAATCTTACATACCATTGTATCACTTTTTCTATTGCAAGAGCTTTTGGAGAGTATAAAGAGCTTTTGAAGAGGAAATAACACTTTTTTCTGTTACAAGAACTTTAAAAAAAAGTATTTAACTATAAACTATTAAAGTACTTTTTAATATATGTAATTTTCTGGCAATTAAAGAGATTATTTTTGTGAGTTGAATATAGAATATCATAACCGCAAAATAACAACTTTATAAAAAAATGTTGAGTCGGATGAGAAATTTAAAATTTAGAAAGTTTTATTATAAACTGATTAATGATTGAAAAGAGATATTTACTTATTAATAATTTTTAAGATTGGTTAAAAAATAAAATTAATTAATTTATAATAATTAACTATTAATAAATAAACAAATCAAAATTTAAGATATGCTCAAATTTTTAAGCATAAACTTAGAAAAATATCTTCTTTTTGAGTTCCAATTATAAAAGACACACCATTCATTCACACGTAGACTAACCCTACTCAAACCGGTTAAGTCTTCCCACTACTGTTGACGAAGGTTTTGAAGAACACTGCTACTGCCACAAGTTGATGTGATAGAAAGTCATAAAGTAAAAGAGTTAATAACCGAACCAGTCATGCTTATCAATACAAGAGAGTTAATAACCGAAACCGAACCAGTCATGCTTATCAATACATGGATTAGTGCTAAATCCATGGCACCGGCTAAATAATTAAAATAAAATCCATTTCACAACTTAACAGGAGTCTGGTCCTCGTGTTTTGTCTTGATCTCTATTGGTTCTATGTTTCATTTTTTCTAGAATACTACTGCTTCTCTCTAGACGTTGGTTTTGGTTCCGTATCAGCATACCGTGTGTAGGCCCCTATATATACGTAACCAACATCCCTACATTCTATCCATATCTCAATCAACCCATCTTCTATTTTCGTTTGTTCTCATCTGGGTTTTGATCCAAATCTCTTTATCTCTTGGTTTTCCCCCCAAAGATTGTTGCTTTTGTTTGCATATCATAGCTGCATATAACCTTGCGGGCTATTGTCATGGAGTTGATGCCTGGCCTTCCTGATGATGTTGCTTATCAGTGTCTTCTTCGTGTAACGTACGACAAGTTAGCGACGGTGGCCTCAGTGTGTAAAGGGTGGAGAGGGGAGATCGAGTTGCCGGAGTTTCGCCGGCGCCGGAGAGAGATCTGTAAAAGTCAAAAGCTTGTTGTGGTCGCTCAAGCGACAGTTGAGTTTAATCCCTATTGTCCACTTGCGAAGTACCGTACGCTGGTTTACCGGTTCAGTCTTCTTGAACCGGAGACTGGTTGTTGGTCGGAGCTGGCTTTGCCCCCGGAGTTTGAAGATGGTTTGCCGATGTTCTGCCAAGTGGCAAGTGTTGGATTGGCTCTTGTGGTTTTGGGTGGGATGGATCCGGTGACTTGGGAAGTTTCCAGTTCCGTTTTCATTTTTGACTTCATCTCCGGCAAGTGGCGGCGTGGCCACGATATGCCCGGTTCCCGACGGCAGTTTTTCGGATGCACGTCCGATTCTGATCGGACGGTGTACGTGGTCGGCGGACATGACGATGACAAGAATGCATTAAAATCTGCAATGGCATATGACGTGGCAAAAGATGAGTGGGTTCTATTGCCTGACATGGCAAGAGAACGCGACGAGTGCAAGACGATCTTCCAAGGTGGCAAGCTCCACGTCGTTGGAGGGTATTGTACTGAAAGGCAAGGTCAATTCGAGACAAGTGCTGAGGTGTTCGATATTGCCACCTGTCAATGGGAACAAGTGCAAGAAAACTTCTTAGAAACTCCTACGTGTCCTAGGACATGCATAGGTGGCAATGATGGGCAGTTATACACATGTCGAGGCAGTGATGTGGTGGCACTTAAAGAATCCAAGTGGCAAACTGTAGCCAAATTACCTGCTGACGTGCGCAATGTGGCTTATCTGGTACAGTGGCTGGACAAGCTGTTGGCGATAGGCTCTGCAGGATTTGGCCAATTCTGTAAGACTTTTGTGTTGGACCTGAAGAGTTACAAGTGGACAGAAGTGAGGACACCTGAAGAGTTCTCAGGTCCTGTTCAATCAGGTTGCTACTTGGAGATTTAGGATCCTAATAGAAGTTATTTTCCCCTAGTAACTCCTAAATCACATGTTTTGGATAAATTACTTGAGAATGTAAGTAGATGAGATCAGAATTGTGTACATAACAGGAAATGAAATGCTTTTTTTGCCATTGTTACTGAATTTGCAGAGATCACAGCCAACTTCCATGGAAAAACATCTCATAGTGGTTTCATAAACTTTCTGCAAGTTAGTCAATGCCAATGATGCTAAATGAAAGTAATGTCTTCTTTTCTTATCCACAGACAATTACTTCAATAATCCACAATAGGTCACATGTTTTGAAGTTGACTTTGTTGATGCCGCCATAAACTTTGTCTCTAATCACTGATTCGAACCTTTAATCCTTAACAACTTTTCTTAAATTCCGGAGCTGTATCAGTACCTTGGAAATCGATTTAACATCATCAAATCCTGACTTTTTCAGTACTATGAATTTGTTAATTGCAAACAACGAGTTTAAAAAGACATCCTTGTCAATGGACCCAGAAGAATAGTGTCAGGATTGTCTTTATTTACTCTGTATCTGGACTCTTAAATGATTTTTGTTCATCAACATTTGTATATAAGCACTTCAAAGGATCAAACGTCATTGCTCAATAAGTATCACAGAAATAGCTGATGGAAACAACAAGATTATCAGATCTGTCTGTTCATGTTGTTGTAACAAGTTTTGGCAGTTCTGTGCCTCTTGTTAAAATATGTAAAGAGACGCATCATTGGAATCCGGAACAAGGTTTTCTTTCCTTTCTTTATGTGTTTGCTTGCTGCAGAATTCAAGAAACTACGTGTTATTCCTTGCGGATAAATCCATTCAAGTTTATTGTTTTTTCTTTTATTTTTATATCGGTGAAGTCTGCAGATGTAGTCCGGCATCGCACTCTCTATATATAAACCGATCAAGTGTTCTGGATAAACCGCTTCACTAAATCAGTTTGATTGTTATCTTTAACATGTATCAAGAACTCCATCCTCTTCCAGCGTGTTAGGATGTGTGAAACTTGAAAAGCCAGTAAACATTGTTTCATAAGCATCAAATAGTAAATTCTGGGTTTAGCAGCAAAATAGGCAAGAAGTTTTCAGTAATTCAATCTCACGTTCCTGATAACATGTTAAGCATGGACCTCTCCAAGCCTACTGCTCATAGGATGGCGAAATACACACTCAAAGGTTTTTTGTTTCTTTCAATTTGAGAATCAATCAAAGAATGAATGTATCTAGTGGGTGGATGTTACTTAGGTCTTAAACACTTGTAAACAACCTCTGCAAACTTCTTGTACATGTGCCTCTTCAAATACATCTTCTCGACTTTTCTCCTTCCTTCCATTCCCATTTGCAGTCGCACCGAGGGGTTCTCGAGCAGAAATTGGAGATTCTCTGCTAGAACACGACTTCCCGGCCGTCCGACAGGGTGAAGAAGGCCTGTCACATTGTGATCAACAATTTCTTTTGTGCCGCCAGAGTTAGTCCCCAGCACCTGCACGATCAAGTGGTTAAAATGCGAATGTCTTTGCTGTAGGCAATAGCAGTTTATTCTATGTTACTCAGACCGCATAATCTTCCGCAACCAGTTAAATTTTTTTGGTCGAAAGAAAAAGGAAAGCTGCTATTGAGAAGAGCAAAATTAATAAGCAGAAGAGCAAAGAAAACACAAGCATTCAGTATATCATATACTTTGCAGTCCTGAGAAGTAATCATATAGCTTAAGTTCCACAGATGTTGATCAAACTTCACCATGAAAAGATTTGGCTAGCCATTTATTAAATTTTCCAGCCACATGAAAAAAGGAGCATATAACATTTATCGCTTACCGGAAGACCGAAAGCCATTGCTTCAATGGTCACTCTACCAAATGTTTCTCCTACTCCCTGCAAAATATGTCATTCGTTATGTGTTATTTTACACAGAAAAGATATTACAAGTAGAAAAATACAAAATAGGGCAAATGCATAGGTCTTGTTTGTGTAAAGAATGATAAAATTAAACAAGAGGAAGTAATCAAAGAGATCAGACATATAATTTTGTGAATCAGCTTCAACATTGAGCACAAAATAATAAGCGGATTAAAAATGCGGCATTAGGCCAATGTCAGATGTTAAAAATGCCAGAAGAGCAGCTATTATGTCATTGATTCCTCAATCATTAGGAAGATATTATACAACTGCAACATGCTTGGGATCCTTCTCTTCGGGCCCTGTAAAAAGAATGTGAAAG
>JANTPM010000005.1:2987832-3010443 GCA_025434745.1 Erythroxylum divaricatum
TTCAAAACTCCATCTCCATATCATTTGCATTATTATCATCCTATAAGAAAAATAAAATATGATGAAAAATGTGAGTATTGAGGAGTAAAGTGGAGATTTTAAAGTTGTTTCTTCGTATAAAATTTTAATATTTTATTATATCTAACCATAAATATTCAAGAAAAATAGAAAAAGTAGAGTTAATAAAAAACAGGTAGGATATGGGTATCCATGGTTCGGGTTTTATTCTACCCATATTCATATCCATTTTTTATGACTCAACTCATATCCATATCCATATCCATCGATTTTTACGATTTACTGTCTATATCTAAATCCATCGGGTCGGATAGTGCGGATATTAATCGGGTTAAAAACCTACTGCCATCTCTACAAGCATCTAACTTTCAATTAGCAAGTTGCAAAAGAAAAAGGAAATATGATATGTATTTCTTAAAGACTTATATCTTATACATTACACAAGTTAGATGGTTTATAATTCGGAGAAATAAAGTAAGAGAAGGAAAGACAGAAGATGGTTAGTACTTTCTTTTTTCTTTTAACTTCAGTTTTGTGTTCCTGAGTCATCTTCTTTGGGCTTATCACAGATAGGTCGTCTGGTGATCAATCTGATAGGGAAGCCATGGACTAAACGAGCCGAGGGGAAGAAGGACATCTTGTCTTCTCTAATCTGGACCCACCTAATCAATCAAATTCCAAGATTGATTCAATGTATGTCTTGTTATGTTATCCTAATAATCTCAAAGATCAAGATCTATCTAATAATTTACTATCGTACCTGTATGTAGTAAGGAAGTAATGGAGAAACAGAGCAATTTGAAGGCGAGCCAACTCGGCTCCAGGACAGAACCTCGCACCTCCTCCGAACGGAGAATAGAATGAGCTACTCCTCCAGTTTCTCCTTTCCTTCCCACACAAAAATATAAAATCATATGAGATGTAATTATAAGATTTTAAAAAAAGGGGTAAAACACATGGGATTTGTTTGAAGCTAAAAAGCACGGATACACGGACACACGATACGGACATAGAGACACACAAATTTCTAAAAATTGGTGGACATGGGCACGACATATATATATATAATATTCAGAATTAAGAAAAAATTTAAAATTTATAATATGATATATATTGATTGATGTGTTTGAAGACCTCCAACATTTTGATAGTTCATATGTATTTAATACTTTATAAGCCCCTCTAAAAAATATGGAGCATACTGTATATTCTATTAAGCCGTGTCCAAACCGACAAAAATTATTTTTTAATTCCGACATATACAGACACGTGCAAGTGAGTGTCTGACACACAGACACAGCTTCATTTTGTCATGTCCGTGCTACATAAGTTTGAAAGAGATGACAATAAGCTTGAGGTCAAATGAGTATGTTTAGATTAATCGAGTCTCAAATCGGATTCAATTTTGAATTTGTTCTGACATTTTAATTAAAAAAAACTAAATTGAGCCCAAGTTTCGTTCAACGCCTGACTTGACATACTATCATATCTATATAAAGACTTAATATATACTTTTAAATTCGACATAAGCAATTTATTTTGAATCGTTACAAATATTGAATTTCACATATATTATTTAGGTTATTTCGTGTTTAAAATATTTGAATTAGTTTAAACAATAATTTAAATCACTTTATAATGTTAATAGTTTTTAATTAATTTACACGTCTTGTTTTTTGTTTAAAAAATTTTAAAAAATTTCATTAAAAATTTTTAAAATAAAAATATATAATTATTAAGGATTAAAAAAATTATAATATTTTAAATTACTGTCTTTTATCTCATAATACTTCTCTGAGTAAATATTTTAAAGGAAATTTTCATAAAAAGAAATTTTCTAAAAAAATTTGATTTTTGATAATTTTAGTCTCATAAAAAGATTTTTTCTAAAAAACAATATTTTTTGATAATTTAAAAAATTAAAAAATAGGTTACATTATTGTCTTTGACACCAAGATAAATGTAAGGCAGGTACCTGGTTTTCTGGATCCAACCATCTCCATGGATCGAAGGTGCGAGCCGCCTTGTACAAGCTTTGGTCCAGATGAACCGCCGACAAAAATGGAACCACAAAGCATCCTTTTGGAATTACAAAGTCTGCCACGTTTAAGACAACCACCAACCTTATATTTAATGTCACCTCAAATCAATGTCTATGTACATTTGGCTTCTTCATACCTTCATACACTACATCTTCCTTCGCTTCCCTCATTAACCAGATGGCGATGCCCCCAAGTCGAAGTGTTTCGTCAATAACCTACAAGTGAAACAAAAAGAGGGAGTTCTGGTTATGTTAAGACGACTCGAGTGTGTAGATACTGCATCTTAATTATGATTCTGCAGATAAACTGACAGACTCACACACTGAGTGAACGACATTGTCTTGTAATCTTGCCAAGAAAGCATTTGGCCTTCTGTTGAATTACTCCTCAGACTATCATGTTCATCCTGTTTGATCATGATAATGATCATGTTCATACTTAATATTAAATAGGAATCAATGAGGCGTTGATATGGATCAAAGTTTTTGACTGTGTACCAGGAGCTGTTGCAGTGCTTTGGGACATTGTGTGAGGAAGTAAATAGCAAAAAGCATTGTCTTAGCAGTTGTTTCGTTTCCAGCAAAAATAAGGTTGATGATGAAGTCTGCAACTGCATCATCAGGAAGATTTTCTTCTTCTAAAAGCCTTCCGAGGAGGCCATTACCAACTTCAGATGCTCCTTCTTGTCTGTGATTCTCTATCGTCTTATTTATTTTGCTTATAATCTTCTCTCTTGCCTGTCAAAAGTTATATCGGAACACACCATTATACTACATCAAATCGATTCCAGCAATTTAACTTGGAGCAGAAGTGAAGATATAGGTAGGAACCTTCATGGCTGTGCGGTACGCAAAGCCTGGCAAGTTTATTGGAACAGACAGACAACCATCAACGAAATCCGAGAATAATAAGGCCATCTCATTAACTTCTGACTCATTTGATACACCCAGAAGTTGATTGACCATGAGATTGATGGCTACCTGAAGATGAAGAAAAAAAAAAGTGGCTTGTTTAGATCGAGTAGGATGATGATTGTAAAGGTTATAGACCTGCGCAAACTTACCTTTCTGCAAACATCTTGGAGAAAAATGACCTGATTTTTCTCAAAGTTGGCCAGTGTCTGAAGCATCACCAATTGAATATCCTCCAGGTAATGGAACTTGAGCTTATCTAATCGCATCATGTTAGAGGCAATTGCATGGAGTTTTCTTTGTTGATCTCCTTGGACTGTAATCACCCCATTTTTTCCAACCAAATCTCTAAAAGATTTCGGATAACTTGATTGAAAGAGTTTGCCTTCATTTTGCATAATGAATCGATTAAACGTGGGGTCAACTGACACCACAGCCCATTTTCCAAACAAACTGCAGGAGAATATCTTCCCAAACCTGTTAATCATGATACAAATCATATAAGACAAGTAACAGTGTATATGCAGATAGATTATACAAGCTTTTGCCTCTGATGAAAAAGCTGAAGAGGGCTAATTAATGCGAAGGAGTTGTTACATCTGAGCCTGTTGTTCAACAAATTGTGGGGGATGAGAACCTGCAACAGCATTGTACCAGCTGAAGCTATCACCAATCAGAGGCAATCCTCTTCTTCCAGGCGGCAGCTTACGCTTTCTAACTCTCTCCTTACTTGTCCTCCTGCTCCACACATATGGTGCCAAAAAGATTACGAACAACAGCATCACTAAAGTTGCCCATTTCACTGTATCTTCTTCTCCGTTCTTACTGTACATGTCTGCCTTTTTCCCTGTATATTGTGTGTGTATGCGCTTGAGAGACTTACAGAGACCAAGAGATGGAGTCACGTAACCTGCCAACCAACAAGAATAATCCTTCTGAACTTTTGTATAAGTAATGTTTTTTTTATATAGTTTTTATAAACAACCAAAGAAGAGAGGACCTTTCATTTGGAGATAAGATCTTCTGATAAATATTACCCTGTTTTATTCTGTTTCATGAAATCTTAGTCATTTATTTTGCGGAGCTTATGTTGAATCTACGCAAGACCCATATAAATAAATAGCTGAGATTCATTGGATACAATAAGATACCATAATATTAGAAAAAAAATCTAGACTCTTTCATTTGTTATGTTACATCAAGTGGATTAGACTATTAGCAGACACTAAACTCATTGACCTTTAACCAAATTTCTCTCTTTTACCAGATACGTTAATGTTAATGGCTACAAAACACAGATTCTTCATTTTACGTGCATTCAAAGCATTTGCAGCTCACTGAGTCACGTACTCAACTGAGAAAAGCATAGAGGCCAGGTTGTAAGAGTTACCTTCAAGTTGAAGAAATGCTCATCAAGTTGGCTCCGCAGAACTCATTAATTTTGACTTTTGACCGAGCAATCTTTTATCACTTCCTTGCTCTTCGTACAGCTAGCAGAGGCATTTATATATTCAGATCAGATAGACACGTTACTCAAATCACCTTACTTTACTGATCCATAGATAGCTACACTTTAAAAGAGTTGAGAGCTCGAGACATCAACTCTTCTTCCAATATTCTTGACTTGCCATGATTATCACACCTAAAACACCTACATTCTTGACCACCACCATAGCTCCAAAACCTAATGTTTTACTACGCTGAGCGATCAAGACCAAGTAGCAGTAAATTCTATGGAACCAGTAACCAGGTCAATTAAAGATGCAATGACAGTTGAAGGGATTGAAGGGTCCCTCCCTCTCCAAGAATCAAGGCCCTTATTTTCTGCCGCAGTACGGTACTATCACGTTCCCACACACAAACACCTATATATATATATATATATAAACACGCGAAAAAGGAATGGAATGAAAGTCGTATATTAGGTGTATAACATAGAATATATTACAATACTGAGTTTACTTATAAACTGTCGGCCAGCAAAGGCCAGCTAGGCTTGAATTCATCTCCAAGCCAACTCACTATTGCTCCTGCAGAAGGCAATAGATTCTGTGCAGATAATGATATGTTTATGTCAACTTGTTCCAGATTTCTGGTTCTCCAGATTATACTTTTTTATGTTTATGTCAACTTGTTCCAGATTTCCGCTTCTCCAGATTATACTTTTTCTTTCTTTTCATAAGCAATTGGATCTTGTTCCTGAAAGCTGAGGGTTAACTCTTATTTAAGATTGGTGCCGGCCGGAAGTAAATCACTTGATTCTTTTTAGTTTGAAGAGCTTGAGATTGATAAGAGAATCTGATGAAAGATTAAGATAATTTTATTCTGACAAGTGAACATTTGACAATGCTGCTATTCCTTTGTATCCACAATTGTGGGATGTTAGAACTCCGCAAAGATAGGAACATATTTAAATATTTTCATGTTCACATTGTTCACACTTACTTGGGCTCTAAGCCAAAAATCCAAGAAATCTCTCTTTTCTCAACTTCAACCACTTCCCCACAATTATAAGACATCTTGCACACTCCAGTCCAAATATTCATAAGAATTTAATAGTATAAGTGCTAAATTAGTTCTTAACTAATTTTAAATTATTTTAACTTGATTTGAGTCTAATTAATTTATTATAATTAATTGAGTTTAACAATAGTAACAATAACAATAATCCGATAAAAATCTTACTAAAGCGCGATGTCTAAGAATGTCCAGTAGTACGAAGTCTTACCCTTAACTAATAGAGGTATTGTTTTTATGAGAAAATTGATTGAGTTAAAAAAAAACTACTAAATTTAACTTCAAACTCAAGCTCAATTAAGTATAAATATCTAATTCAAATCTGATTAAATTAAATTTAGTTAAGTTCAAACCAAATTAAAATTGGCTTGATTGGTTCCGTTTGGTTGCACTCCAATCAGCCATTTTTTCGGCTGATTGGTGAGTTTTAGCTGGTTGACTTTTCAAACAGCTGAAAAAGTTGTTTGGTTAACAACTTTTTCGTTAGCTGATTAAACACAAACCGCTAAAGAATAATTCATTCACCAGCTAAAGTCTTAATTACCCAAAGCCAATTATACCCTTTGTTTCGGAAGATGAGAGATGTCCGACAACTCCATTTGTTGTTACTAACTTCAATCATCAATGAATGAAAACAAAAGGTAAGAAGAAGCCGTGGAGAGAGTTGAAGATGAGAAGGACGACAGAGTCTGGTAGGTGATCAAAGCCGTTTATTATCGCAAGCTCTTTGTTTTCCCGAGATTAAAATGGGTCTGGGCTATTCTTGTTCTTGTTCAAGGTTTCGAAGATTTCTAGTGGTTGGTCTTGGCTTCGATGTTTGACTGTTGAAATAGGGGGGAAGAAAAGGGGTTTGCGGCTCGCAGGAGCAGAGGAAGCTAATCAGATTACAACCAGCTCTTTTCCTTCTCGCCGTAGTCGTCGTTGTCGGAATCATGGGTTGTATGCACAGTCGCAGGAAGGGTACAAAGGACTCCGCTAAGTTGGCTTAAGATCTCTTCTTAAGAGCGTCACTGGAAGCAAGATCCTGTGCATCCTTTTAAAGCCAATGGTCTTGCACCTGAAACCCCTAAGGATTTGTACCATCTCATAAAAAGGCTGTGGCAATTAGAAAGCATTTGGAGAGAAATAAAAAAGACTTAATTTATTATTATATAAAACTAATAACATATTATTAATTGTTAATAAAGTATAGTAAAATAATATTTATTAATTATAAATAAATAATTATATAATGTAAATAATGATGTAGAAATATAAATTTTATTTATTAATAAAAATTAATTAACAATTATTTATAAAATATGTATTATAAATAAAATATGAGTAATTGATCATCTTATATATTAATATTATTATGTAATAAATAAAAATTGAATAAAATTTAATTTTATTATCATACTCATTATTAATTATTAATAAAATTATTAATATATTTTATTTTATTATCATATTAATTATTAATAAAATAAAAAACATATATTAATTAATTAATAAAAATAGGAAGGGTTAAAAATCAATTTTGCAGGAAAAAGGTAAAATAGTTTTCTTTATTATTTTTTTAATCATGTCCTCATATGTCATTTTACACATAAACAGCTAATATTAAACAGCTAATTTTACCAAACATCTCTAACAAACAGCTAATGCAATCCGCTGGTCAATTCAGCTAATAAAATCACCTATAAGCTAACAGTTGATAGAATCAGCTAACAGCTAATGCAACCAGCTTATTGCCAAACAAGGCCTTAATAATTTTAGACTATTATAACTTGATATAAATGTAACTCATCATCACACTCAGTCCGAAGTTTCGCAATAAATATAACTAATTTATTATAATTAATTGAATTTAAGAAATTAGTAAATATAAATTTAAACTCAATTTTAATTAAATAAAATTGCTTGATTCAATTCTTGTTAAATTAATTTTAAATTAAATTAGGTTCAATTGTCAATATTTTAATAATTGAACCGAAAGTTGAATCAATAAGACAAGAAGTTTAAGGTTTAAAAGGTTTAACCGATATTAGATGACAATTATAAAATTGATTAAATATTGAATAAAACTGAAGAATTTGAAATATAAGTGAAAGAGATTGCTCTTACCTATTGAAGAATTTATATTTTAATTTAAAAAGAGACTATTAAATAAAAATTAATTGGTTTATTTTAGTTTATAAAAATAGATTAATTTATAAACCGATAAATTTTTAACAAAAAAATTATTTAAGTAAATTAACCGAAATATTAAAAATCGAACCAAAAAATTTGACGATTCAAAGTTTTTACATAACCAAATCATTTGCAAATTGAAATAACACAAATGCTTACATAACATGCCAAGGTTGTGGAAAACCAGAAACACTTTTGCATGTATTCCGAGACGGATGTAAAGCTCATAACTCTTGGTGAAGATTGTCCACCATTGCAAACATAGATGAATTTTTTGGTGAAACTACAAACAGTTGGATATTAGGCAATTTAAAACAACACACGCAGATCCATGAGCTCCAATGGTATCTAGTATTTGGTACGGCTTGTTGGTTTTGGTGGTATTGGCGGAATAAAACTATTTTCAACGCCCATTTCTCATGGCCTACAAACCCCTAGCAGATAATGTTAGACTATGTCCAATCGATAGAACAGGCCAAAGAAATAGTCGAAAGAGCATTGTTGCGTCCAAGGATGTGGGTAGAAACCCTTGTAGGCTAGATCAATCCTCCACCTAAGTAGATACGACTCAATACGGATGGTGTTTATAAAGTGGCATCTTCGTGGGCATCAGTTAGACCCATCATTAGAGATAGTTTGAGATCTTGAGTAGGTGGATTCACGCATAATATTGGATATTGTACTGTCGTTTCTGTCGAATTATGAGGGTTTTCACAAGTCTACATAGGGATGACAATTATACCCGAACCCGATGGGTACCCGATAAAATTACCCGAACGGAGGTGGGTATAGGGAGCAAATTTTTACCCGTGGGGCGGGTATGGGGGGTTAGCAAAATACCCGTCGGGTATCGGGGCGGGTATGGGGATACCACCCTCCATACCCGTTTACCCGTTATATAGTAATTACAAAAAAATTATTTTTATTGGCTTGGATTGGACACAGCTAATATGGCTCATAATATTTTTATGAGTTATTAAAAAACTTTCCAAATTCCTCGTATAATTGTTAAAACTTTCCAAATTCTTTGTGATATCACTAAAACTTTCCAAATTCCATGCTTCCAGCTGACTCTCGCCTGACGCCTCCTTTTTTTCTCAAGTTCTTCGTGGTTCACTGGTTCCATTCCATCTGTTTTCTTCGTAGCTCCTTCACGTCAGCGTAACAGCGTTTCGTTATTTTTGGTGCAACAAAAACAACCTACTTTTAGGCTCAGCTGCTCCTTGACGTGAGCTTGTGTCTTGCGTTGTCTTCACAGTTCACACAAGGTTGTCTTCATCATACCAGGTAAGTTAACGTCGTTCTCGTTCATACCAGGTTATTTTTGGTGCAACAAACAACGTTGTTCTGGTTCTGGAGTCGCTTGTGGTGCTGCTGTCATTGTCAGTGCTGTGTCTGTGTGAATGTTGTGGGATTTAATATAAATGCTAGAAACGTGAGCTGGGAAAAGAGGGTTAGTGTGATAACCGAAGGGGCACAATTTTGTTGAATCAGCTTCAACGTTGAGCACAAAATAATAAGCGGATTAAAAATGCAGCATTAGGCCAATACCAGATGTTAAATATCAGATGTTAAAAATGACAGAAGAACAGCTATTATGTCATTGATTCCTTAATCATTAGGAAGATATTATACAACTGCAACATGCTTGGGATCCTTCTCTTCGGGCCCTGTAAAAAGAATGTGAAAGTGGAACTTTTTGTACACAACAAGCACTCCTGTTAACATGTCGTTCAGATGGATCATATTACCTGGGAGTTTATGACATAAACATAAAACATCTGCTGCAGAGTATAGAGAGGCAACACGTGTAGTTGCTAGAGTCCACATCACTGACTTTGACAAGTTCTGTTTCTTGTTTAAGAAGTTCAGCATTTCTTTGACATAAAACAACTTGTTGCTTTTGGAACCAACAGAACCAATAAGAATCTTAAGATCCTGTTTCTGTGCTCCTTCACTAGACATAGTTTTCCTTCCATGAATCAAGCCTTGTTTCTTAGGTTCATCAAGCCTGATGAACTCATTGGACACTCCTAATTCATTTGAAAATTTGCCGCTGTTGCTTGAATCAAGCAATAGAGATCTCAGATGATGCTTTGCAGCCAAGGTAGCCTTATCTTCACTGCTACTCACTGAAGATCTCATTTGACGAGAATGTTCTTGGTTAAACACCAGATTTGCAGATTCAAGAAGTAATAGCTGGCCCTTTCCAGGATTTACACTACTAAGAGAGATTACGAGCATGTCAGTATCTTGCAATCCCATCTCTTTTCTTACCGAATCCCGAAGTAATCGTCTTTTCTCCAGCATCGCATCAGGAGGTGATGATGGAGTATTTAAGGAACATGCAATGCCAGCCACAAAAGCTAGTTCATCGTTAACAGAAAGTTCAACTATAGCGGGTGACGATCTGAGTTTTATATTCTCCTGTTCACACCAGGTTAGCCATTGCTTGGCCTGAGTCTCAGAAAGAAACACCACCATTTTCACCCGATCAATAACAACCTTAGATCGATCAAAGTATTCACGTCTATTTTCCATAATCCACCAAGCAATTTGACTTGCACCAGCTGGACAATGATCGATATATTGATCTGGAACAAAACACATCATTTGATGGACATGCCACCATCAATATTAGCAACTTCTACAGTAAATACTTGTATAGAATATATTGGTTCCCTAATTTCAAAAACATGCCAAACATGATGTTTTCTCTGTGAAGAAATGAATAAAAGTTTAAAAGTGGAGTTTAACTATCCACGATGCACATACTGCAGATTTTGTAAGTATGCTAAACATGATGTTTTCTCTATGAAGAATTGAATAAAAGTTTAAAGTGGAGTTTACCTATCCACGATGCACATACTGCAGATCCTGCAATTACTAGATCTGCCTTCATAGCAGTTTTGAAGCTGAGTTCGGCTCTGTCCTCCAGTACTTTAATCCTTCTTCTAGCAAGTTCTGACATCAGGCCACCCTTCTTGCTAAGAACAACAGCAGAAACTCTAGCTCCACAACTCAAAAGCTCAGTTGCCAATTCCAGCATTGAAAGTGGGGCACCCGTCATTGACATTTCGTGGAATACTAGGACAAAATTCCTTGACCAGACAAACCGTGCAAAATTCCCTTTCCTATCACACGTTCCTGATCGTCTCTCAGGACTCCATCCCAAAAGTCTGTCCTCCACCGACCCAAATGGACCAACAAGCAAACCATAAGAAGAATTCTTCTGAGGAATGTCTGGTTCCTGCACCTCAACATCATTGCTTTCAACCTCTACTCTTGCCTTCTGTTTAACATGTGTTTTACTCCGAGACCTGTGCCTCGATCTCTTATTCTTCTTCCTTGTAGTCGTATCACGCTTAGAACTCACCTCACTCCCTTTCTTTGACAAAACTACATCTATGTTTTTACCATCTTCAACCTCAATTTTATGGATCCCACTAAGACCACTTGCAGGCCTTTTATCAGCAAGCAAATCACGACGTGTATTTAGCTCCCCTTCCGAAACTGTACTTCTATTTTTCCTCAAAAAGCCAAGAAATTCCCCCTTGTCATAACCATGAGCCCATCTGGACTGAACATAAAACGCAAGATAAGTCCACAGAGTGATCAGAAGCAACCAGTACACTATACGGTTAATTCGAAAACACTGCAAACCACCACCACCGCTCCTCCCTTCCCTTCGAGGAGTTCGGTTAGAATGGGACCTCCTAAATGTAGGAGAGCTCCTGGGCGTCGATCTACCTGACAATGTGGACTTCAAGCTGCCAGCAGGCCTCAATGGAGATTGCCTAACTACATTAACATGTAAATCTCCTCTGCCGATAATATCCTCCATTTCTTTCCTCTCCTTCTTCAACTACACAACGACAACACAAGGCACAATGAACACACCGCCCGTTTGTCATAAACCATCCAAAAAAAACAGCAAAAGTAAAGCCTTCCCGCAATCTATTACTCCTACAATAACAAGAAATCACTAAATTTTGTTAAAGACTATTCAAATTAAAGATTACACGCAACAAAAAGACAACACAAAAGGGTATCCAAATTCAAGATTCTCAACAACTGCATCTCCCTTTCCGGCTCCAAAATTCTTACCACAACTAAAGAAAACTTCAATGCATAACTAAAAACGAACTTGGTATTCTCTTAAACAAAAAAAGAAGCAATCTTTCTTGAGAATTTACACAAAGATTAAAAGCCAATGATGGCAATCTAGAAACAGCAACCACCGAGTCGCTGTTTAGTTCCTGGCAGTCTTCAAGCAACCAGATGGAGACGGTTGAAGCAAAAACTATCTCTAAATAATGACAAAGAAAAGAACAAAGTTCACAACTTTGTGTATAGAGATCGAGAGAAAGAGAGACACAAGTATACAGACTTGTTTAGAGTGAGAAAGAGCGATCAGAAGGCACAAAGTAGGAAGAGAGAGAGACAGAATAAGACTCGGAGTTGTTGTCTGGGACAGTTTTCGACGAGTGGTGCGTCAGAGAACATACCCAAAGACTAAAAACCAATGATGGCAATCTAGATTCTAGAAACAGCAACCACCGAGTCGCTGCTTAGCTCCCGGCAGTCTTCAAGCAACCAGATGGAGACGGTTGAAGCAAAAGCTATCTCAAGATAATGACAAAGAAAAGAAAAAAGTTCACAACTTTATTGATAGAGATCGAGAGAGAGAGAGACCTACAAGTATACAAACTTGTTTAGAGTGAGGAAGAGCGATCAGAAGGCACAGAGTAGGAAGAGAGAGAGACAGAATAGGACTCGGAGTTGTTGTCTGGGACAGTGATAGACGCGTGGGAGTCAATCACTTCCCATGTAGAAATATTAATCACAAAGTGATTAGTGTTGATTATTGACACGTAGCACTTTTAATGACTTGTCGGTGGCTAATTGTGCAGTTTTTTGTTAATTGTATGGTTTGGTTAACCTCAATTAATTATTTTAATCATAATCAACTAATCAGTTATTAATAAAGTTAACTCCAAGGCGCAGGTGAGTTGATAAGGGGTTCTCCTGATTTAAGTGAAGTCAAGAGTTCGAACTGTCCTTATGTATGCAGTCGTTTAAAAGTTGGGGCTAGAGCTTTACCTTCCGTAAGGGATCTACCCGGCTCCAGCGAGGATTAGGCTGGGAGTGGATAGCTTAAAGATGTCTTCTTATAGTTGGGACCCTCCTAAGACACCTCGTGAGCAACTAATATAAATAAATAAATAAAGTTAAACACATACGTTAAAGACCTGTTTGGTTCAACAGAATAGTTATTTTATTCCTATCATATTTCTATTTCATTCCTTAAACATGTATTTGGTTAGAAACAAACATAGAATAACTAATCATCAAGAATATGAATTCTGTAACTTTGAATAATAGTTAATACCAAACCTTACCTATCTTTATTTATTCCAAGAATCATTATTCTTATCGAAGACAACTTTATCCTTCTTCTACTTTTTCTTTTAATAATAAAAATAATTAGTAATAAAAATAAGAATAATAATAAGTAGAAAATTTAAAATAATGATTAATAAAAATAAAAATAATAAAATTACAAATACAAATACAAATAATAACAACAATAATAATAATAATACTAATCATAATAAGAAAATTAATTTTTTATAAAATAATATTTTGTTCTTTTTATTAATTACTTCAATGTTATTTTAATTTTATATTTTCAAACCAAATATTGGTATAAATTTTTTTTATTTATCTCATTTCATTTCTCATCTTTTCTATTTTAAAAATAGCTATTTTATTCCTCGTACAAAAAAGGCCATAAACCACTTCACAAATAAACATTACAACGTTTTTGTAATACCAATGCAACTTCTTTTTTTAAATTTACCAAAATCAATCGATGGATTACATTATTTTTAAGTTTTAATTTGGACTTTTCTTCAAGCATCGTGCATGGAGTTTTTGTTTTATGTAATAATAACCTCATTCAAAGCATCATTTGGTTTGCTTTAAACGCTTCGAACCAAACTCGAACTTAAGTAACAAAATTTTAAGGAGAGGAAAAGCAGAATGAAAAAGAGTAAAGTAAGCAGAATATGCAAGCTGGGTTCATTCATTATTAACATCAAAACCAGACACCACCAACCATATAACAGGTTTGGAAAGCTTTTTGTCAGTCTGTATAGATGTCCTTGTTTGATGATCAAGTAGGCAGTCCTAATGTGCAAAACAAGGAATCCCCACATGTAAACAGAATCCTGAAAACCAGACTTATAAATTAGGTCAACCACAAATGTTAAGGAAGTTGGTTTTGCATTTCCAAATACCATCTACTTGTATGAATATCGAAAGTAGCTTCTGCACAAATAATTCCTTCTCAATTTTCAACTTTTCTTAGTATATAGTCTTGGAGAAGCCTGCATTCATCTCTCACAAGCTTCACTCGAAAACCAAGCCAGAAGAAAACCTGAAATTGAGAAAAATGTGTAATCAGAATGCATTATATGTGCTGTGTCACAAAACTGATACATTAGAGAGATCTTTCATTACGGCCATACCGCACATCTAAATAAGAAACTGCTACCCGTCAAGCCACAATTTTGTTCTCAAATTGACTGCAGCATGAGCAGGCGTTCGTTACATAACTGCAACAATGCAACACAGAAAAACAGTAAGCTAAAGTTGAGATGTGAAGAGATGAACAACTCAAGTTGAAGATATTAAACAAGTAACGTCCCCCAACCACAATAGTCAAGAAAACATGCTTCCTGCCTCTATGATCAGTTAAAAGATACTTCCTAGCTCTATGATCAGTTAAAAACAAAATTATAAGTTCATCATTTTCTAAAAGGAGCACAAATTAGGCAAAAACGAACACAAACTAGGCAAAATCGAAGATATAAGTATTCCAATTTCAGAAGAAGCATTAAGTCTATGTTTTTTTTTTTAAATTCCGCACGAGGATTTAACTAAAAGCATTTTATGCACATTCTATTTCCAAGTAATATAACCATCACACAGCTCACAACAGTTACGAGAAACATAGACTATATAGCATATGGAGACGAACTCAAGGAATTGGCACAATTAAAGGACCCTTGCTTTTTTTTTAATTCTTTCTTTTTCTTCGGGTATTCTCGAGATGAACAAAACCAAATGTAGTGAAAGTAGAAAATTCATTTCTGGAGAATAATACAATTACCTAAAATATCAAGGATTGTATTGCGGCCCAAAGCACTCCAGAACAACAGCTGGAGAACACAAAGGGCCTGAACAAAGGCCTGCACCACCACGTAATGACAGCTAAGAATTTAGCAATACCCAAACAACATAAAAGCTTAACCTTTATATGCTTATTCAAACATTCTCCTTCTTATCTAAGTACTTGTACTTGGCTGCTTAAAATCCATCTCGGAGTATCTACAAGGAGGGATGTAAACGTTAAGTCTAAAATGCCCATAAGAAGTATATAATGTCAACAGAATGCCAAAAACCTCAAGAAATTTAACTTGCCTGCGGGGTTTTTGACGTTGCCCAAATTCATCACTCACAAGTTCTGCAAAGAAAAAAAAGTAATTTCACACAATCATTAAACTTTAAAAGAATCAAAAGAACTTTATTAAAGGACCTCGACTTGACAATCAGTTTAAACTATGCAGTTAGTGCAATTGAATCATAGCGATAGTAATTATGTAATCTTTTCAACTGGACTCACAGCAACAATGCACAACCCTAAAGTGTCATCACTACCAGTTGCATAACAAGGAAATATCTTTTCCCACTAGTTCAATATACTTCTTGCCCAAAAACAACAATAGTGAATCTCAATAAGTCAAGAGAGTTTGATTAAAGTTATGAAGGATAAAAGGGTAAAAAGAAGTCTAACCAGGTCTATGTGAAGGCTTCCATTCGTTATCGCCTTTATTAGCATTATTTTCTTTGCTGCAAAAGGAAACAAAAATATCAAAACCTGGCCAATTAGCAGCGCACAGAATACACGTGAGGTCCCAATAGACACTAATACAGGCACAAGGCAAAATAAACAGATTTATTGAGATAAAAGTGAATTACACAGAAATATGGCCTTTAAACCAAACATAAATTGCCTGGTCAAAAAGATAATTGACCGATAGGGGGGAGAAAACCATATCTTTAAGCTGCAGCATGAATCAACAATTATTATCCAACAGAACTATACCAAACATCCAATACGGAACATCAAGTTGTCTCTCTTCTATAAATTTAAGAATGTCAAAATTTCTAGCTGAAGAGTCACACTTACAATCAAGTAACGAATGGTTACTAAAGAAATGAATAAATTGACGACAGCTATCTACAGGTAAACAGCTAGATCAACTTCCCGCCCCATGCCCCACTTGCATCCCAAGATGAAGGAAATGTAAAACAAAAATAGTGTTTGCTTCTGGAACAAATATATTAAAAACTAGGGGTTCAGATCACCTATTCCCGTTATTATGTGCCTAACTATTCTAGGTGCATCCATCCATTCAATTTCTGTGGGTCCCATTTATTGAATAGATGGATGCTTATGAAACAGGATAGGCACAGAGTAACGAAAACAGGTGATATGTTACCCAAAACTAGACCATTCCCTAAACATTAGTAGCACCTAGAAATGCCAACATATACTATTGATATAAATATCATGTAGAAAAGAAGCATCAAAATGGAAACAAAGTAAAGCCCACATTAGGAATAAAGAACAAAGATATAATATTAAACATGGATGAGAATGAAGGGAATTTAATATTTAGTAATATACATTTTAAAACGACATACCCACACATATGAACACAAAACATTCATGCTTAGGCCAAACAGAATAAATATTGAATTGCAGCCACAATTAAAATAGTGATTTGGCTTAAAAAATTACACAACCAACCTTGAAGAGCCTGTGGAAGATGTCTGTCCAGATGGCCGAGCATGATAATTACCATCAACAGTAATATAAGGTGAACAATAGGTGGCTCCTAAAGCTCCTGCAGCACCAGCCAGGACAGGTAGCCTAAACATCACAAATGTAGTTAGTTGAATACTTAAACTTTGTAAAAAAATTTAAAGCAAATTCCCTCCGACAAAGATTAAAAAAGGGTTTGGCGGACATGAACTTCCATTATAAATCACTTCCTCAGGCAATTTGATTGCTTATTCATTTGGCCACAACAAAATATCACAACCATCAAACAAAACTAAAAAGCTACATGCTTTAGCAGAATTATCAGAAATAAAAATTCAGAAACTGCATTCTCCTAGAATCATTCAGCCAGTTAAATGTACAAATATGTCACCACCTAATAAGAGACAATGTCCAATTCATACTTCATACAGCTTATAGATACAGAATGGTATACTTTACCATGTCATTTCAGAATTTCCTAAACCAAGTTGAGGATTGGCAACATATCCAGGAAATGCCATGCCAACAGCAGGAACCCCCATTCCGCCAGGATGCTGGCCACCAAATTGCATTACTGCATATCAATCAATCATTAATAAGACAAATTATCCGGAAAAGAAAATCAACATGACAGCTATATCCTGATCTCCAGAAAGCCAATTGCAGACACTTATTAGTATGCAGAGAAAGAACTTAGATCATTCCAAATTTTAGTGCGACTACTTTCTTTGATTGTTGATAAAGTTATTCAAAGCAACTGGCTTTTGATTGATAAAGCTATCCAAAGCAATGGATAGTGAATACCATTCTCCAAGATGACTATACCTGGCAAGAACGCATGGGTTCCAGGGAAATTTTGGTCACCATGTCCGACACCTATATTCCCTGCAGCTCCCATAATCTGAGCCCCTCCATATAGAAAAGAACCTCTTCCGCTTGCTTGAATGCCACCTTTTCCTTTACTCACTAATGCACCCTTTGCTTTACTCAATTCCGATGCACTTTCTACCTCTCCACTTTCATGAGAATTTGTAGATAATGGAGTTTTTGGTGGAGAAACTTGAGTTCCATTACCAGAATGTTGGCCCGACTGCTGAGTATGAGCTTGAATAGAAGGTTGCATCCGGCTTTGATTAGGTAGCTGAACACTGTGGAGCTGTGTAGCAGCAGAGACTCTATTAACCTGGTTACTAGGTGGCACTAGTTGATAAGACATTTGACCAGAAACAGCCACACCCTTTCCTTGCGACCTGGAATGAGATGATTGCATGGTATTAACCACTGAAGATCCAGAAAGTGGCATTTGCGAATTGGTCAGGGGTTTTCCAGCAGACTGGGTAATGGACTCATCAATGTAAAGCTTATCAAACCCAGTAGGATCAGTTATGTTCTTCCCCCGCACCAGTGCACTCGATTGCTGCATGGAGAAATTTTCATCCGCACCAGAAGCATTAAGATTCCTGCTCGAACTTGCACCTTGTTCATCCCTTTTCTGAGTAAGATTGATGTCCTTGTTAGAAGAGCCAGAAGGGTAAAAGGGAGGAGAAGCTGAACTCAAGCTCGAATTCTTTTTAGCAACAGGAACTTGATCAGGTTCTGCATTAGATGCAGGTTGAACAACTCTCCCAGAATTACCATGAGAATTTTTCGCAAAAAGCTTCCCAGGTTGCTTGTTTTGAGTTGGGCGTGTCTGGCCAACAATTTTTGCAGTAGGCTCATACCTTCTAGGCCCTCTCCCTCTCACACCTTTTGGTTGACTATGATTGCTCCCATTGCTAAGTTCTTTAGATCTGTTCCTTCCCCCGTAACCACGGGTAGGACCTTGATTTTTACCTCCACGAGATCGATACTGACCTTTAGAATTCCTCCTCCCCTGAGTTTTTTGAAAACAAAATTGTACGAAGCAGATTTCAGAAAGAAAATAAGAAAGAATATAGCACTCTGAAAACAAAATTATTGCATACAAAATTATCACCTGTTCATAATGCCTTTCCTGCAAAGTCATCTCCTCAAACTTATCATGCCCCCACTTCTTGTCATCTTTTGATTCCCACAACCTCCTTCCTCCATATGTTCTCCTGCACCAAAGGGAAAGATATAGTACATTCACTTCTTATTATGTCTTATATGACAAGTGCAAAATAGTAAACATAAGGAAACAAAAACCTTCTCTTAATGAAGCAAAGAAAACTATTTCGGGTTGAAGTATTTGTGATGGACACGTATTAGTATAGTAGAAAAATTACATTCTTTCTATAAACACAGACCTAGCGAAGACCAAGAAATTTGTCCAAATGATCTAGTCTTTCTCACTATCATAACCATGCAAAAGCGGCAGATAAGAAATTTCTAAGTGGAAAACCAATTACTTAATGACAGAAACAAGAAACACAATATCAATCTAACTTCTTGAATCCAAAAGACCTTCTAAAGTCATCATACCTGTGTCTACCAGCAGCATTATCCCTAAACCTATCATCATGCATATAAAAAGCCCCAGCAGTGGGCACAGCAAACGGTTCGTTTTCCTTTTTCCCCTCTTCTTCTTCTCCCCCCTCCACAGTACCCTGGCCCTCCATCCCGTCCCCTGCGTTCATGCTCTCTACATCTGTCACCTTCTCCGTAGCCCTACCACCGCCAACCCCACCCTCACCTCCACCTTTTACTCCCTCAAAAATATCAACATCTCCCTCATCATAAACCTCTTCCTCCTCATCTTCTTCTTCATCCTCATATATCTCTTCTTCTTCTCCTTCATCATCATCATCATCATCATCATAATCAGCGGCCCCGCCCTGACCATCAGATTCATCAGAGTGAATGGGAGGCCTCCGATCCACTCTAACCTTCTCCTCAGCTTCTCCTTCCTCATCATCACTCGCTGCCTCTCTCCTCCGCCTTACCAGCAACCCCTTTTCCTCCTCGGGATCACTCTCATATTCAACCTCTTCTTCACCAACCTTAGCCATTCCCACAAAACCCTAAGATCAAAACTCCAAACTCCTACACTAAGCAAAAACAACGATTCCCCCAAATTAAGCGCAACTAAACCACTCAAAAGATTCAAACTCAAAAAGATTAAAAAAAAAAAACCGTAAAAGCGAAAACTTCCTTGCAAGTCAAACGAAACAATGGAGATAAACCCTCGGGAGTCTCGAATTCACTCGCTTGCCAAAACCTCAAGCAGCCTAAATTCAAAGGAAATTTAGGGTTTTACAGGGTTTCGAATCGGGATTTGACAATTTAGGTGAACCCTAGAATTTGAGAAGAAGCGTGAGACACAGAGATTTTCCTCTTTTTTGGAAAAAGGGCCGGAGTGTAAAAAATATATAGTATTGTACGTATGTCCAGTTTAGGGATTTTGAAATCATAGCAAGGGTAATATGGGAACGGATAAAGTATTTAGGAGTTCGTGATTGGCTAGCGTGTTTGCTCGGCCAGATTCTAACACGTAGAAGTCACGTGAAGTGGCCTGTTTTAACTTTATCCAAATCCAATCTGACCTTTGAAAAGAAGTGCATCTACCGAATCTGCCACGTCAGTTTTTTTTCGTCAAAAATAATTTAAGAAAATCACCATACTAATTTTCCAGTTTTCTATTTAATAAAATCACTTGTTACAATTAATTGAAATTTTAATCAATATTTAAGAAATCGAATCGGTTCAATCAATTCAACAATAAAAATATTAAATTGTTAAATTTTTTAATTCAATTTTTAACTTTTTGATTTAATTTATTTTAATAATTTTAATTGTTAAACTCGATTAATTTTTTAATTAATCGATTAATTTTTTAATTAATCGATTAATTTTAATTAATTAAAAATTTTTATAAGTTCAAAAAATCTATTGATTTTTATTTGACAATTTCTTTTCAAATTAAACTTCAAATTCTTTAATATATAAAGACAATATTTTTCAATCATTTTTTAAATTTTTAATTTTATAACAGTATAATACTCGTTTAACTTTTTAAACCTTAAAGCTTTTATCTTATTGATTTAACTTTCGATTTAATTTTTAAAATATTAAATTTAATAGTAAAATTTACTACATAATTTTAAAATTGTACGTGTAAACATAAATTCGTAATAGTAAAATTAGTTAGGACGATTATAAATAGAATACAATGACATGTAATATTATTCTATCGATTGACATGAGAGTTTTATAATAAAATGAAATCAAATAGAAGAGTGTTTCGTATTATATATGTTAGACAATTTTGTCCTTTCTCATAAAATTGAACAATTATTAATTGCATTTTTTGGTTTTTAAATAACTTATCGATTAAGTTATGTAATTTGATTCGGATGAAGATAATAAAGTGACTCAATAAATGATCGAGATTAATAGGTTAAAATTCGGGTAAAAAATAGATTTCAATTAGTGTAGACCAGACCCATATCAACCTTGTAATGGGAAAGTCTGATATGGAAGCGATATAAAGATTAAGGTCTCCTGCAGTTGCTCAAATCAACCGTAAGCATAAGAAATCTCTGATCCGTTAAAATAATTTACGTATTGAGAAAATTATAAAAAGACTTGCTCGTGTCCCAAAGAGGACTTTCCGTAAAAGTCCCAGGAAATTCGTGATTGTTTGGAGCACGGAATTGGCATCGAAATCAAAGATGAAACCGATATCAAGTATTCCACATTTTCTTCGTTTTTAATCCTTTCATCTAAATCCGGAGTACGTAATAAAGTCTATATTACGTATTATAATATACTTATATAATTTAAACTCAATCGAATCAAATTTTGTCGATTATGAAAAACTAAAGTGGTTAATTAAGTCGAAGACTTTCCAAATTATTCTTCACACAAGTATAGTAAAATATGACAAATGCAAAATAATAAAGACACCAAAATTTAGTAACGCAGTTCAGCATACTCTGCCTACTTCTACGGGGCCCTCACCCAGATTAATTGCTTTCACTGTAATTCAACAAAATTACACAAGATTGATCTAACACAATACCACTCAATCTTTGTAACTATCCTACAACCTAACTACCCGTGAAAGATTATCACACCTGATAATACGACCAACTCGTGTTAACCTCGTCAAATGATTTGTCTAACTATTTTCACTAAAAAACACTAATAAATAAAACAGAAAAAGACAACTTCCCAGATCTGAAATTCTTCAACAATTGGATCAAGTTGCTCCACTAACGAATCACACGTCCATCAACACTAATCCATCTGTGTGTAGCATCCAATAACCTTCTTCAAAGACACAGGAAATCAGCAACCCAAAAATAACATATATGAACTGCTTATGTACAGCTAGACTCCTTCCATAATTAGGAGATATACACGTATATGGATAATCTTCAAGGATTAAGATTCCACCGTAAATAAGATGTATATTTTAAAAAAATTTCTGCAGTGATGGGGACATGTGGCAATGCAATCTTCAAGGCATATAAGAATTCATATGTCCAATTTAAAATGTCAAAACCAAATAAGATACATATAAAATATATCATAACAATCTCCCACTTTTTGGCTTTTTTGTCTCAACTCTAAAACAATGCACAAGTAGGCAGTAATTGGACATATCGAGACATATAGAATATTGATGCTCCTCCTCAATTCAATATTCAAGTAAAAGGTCCAAAGACACAATCCAAGTCCATCTAAAGTCACAATCCAAGTCCAATCAACATAAGCTAAATCCGAGCAACAAAACAAAATTACGAGTCCAAACAGAGAAGAAATACTCTGCTTATCTGAGGTCTCCCCCTTTGAGATAAGAGATGACAAAAAGCAATTAAGTGGCTCCTGGAAAACTGAGAACTCGGTGTTTTAATTGACGAACGGCTTCAGTAGTAGCTTGAAGAACACCTTCAAGTCGCTTAAGCTCAGAGAACAAGGCTGCATTAGGATTGACTGTGGAGGTGTCCGCAGCATCCGAAGGACCCGAGGCAACATACGGCAAGTCCACCACCCGTGGTTGCCAAAAAATCCATGGAGAGCTATTCATCAAGGGAACAGACTCCAAGATACTCGATTCAAGCCTAGGGACCTCATGGGAATACAGATATTG
>JANTPM010000005.1:3016047-3033989 GCA_025434745.1 Erythroxylum divaricatum
CTCTTTTTTGAAGGCGGTACAGTATTTTCAGCATCCCCCATTTTCCACAACAAGTGAACTTACAATCTATAAATTGTTGTCAAACAACACTACAAAGGTTGTTATCTGCAAATCAAAACAGATGCCAGTTAGTAGAGTGCAAAAATGTGCTCATCTTCTGACACAACAGGTTTGCCTAATAAGCATAATTTTTAACGCCAACAACTCCTCCATTTCCAACATATAACAAAACACAAATCATCTATCTGAGAAAAGGTAGGCAACGAGAATGTCACAAGGGCTTCTGAAGAAAATTTACAGCTCTCACTCACATACAAGTTGTCACACATTTGTTTTTCAAAAAAAATCTACATAAGAAGCTAAAGTTTAACATGCTACAAAAGACTCCCTTTCAAAATTGAGTACACATCATAGTCACTCCGAGTAATTCCCACAATAATTCACATAATGCGCTATCAAATCTTAAGAAATGGAAAAATGGGCCAGAAAATAAAGTTCTGCCTTAGTTAATTATCCTACCTACTAATGTAAATACTATCAGCACAGACCTTCAGAAAGCAACCTTTTAGCTCCAAAAAAAAAAAAAAAAAAACCACAGTACTTAAACCTCCAAAAGTTAAAGAGTCACCACACAATCTCACACAGCCCAAGAGCCATCCAGCAGATTACTCTAGCACTAAGAAGAATCTGACCCCCTTTAGATACCAATACATCCATGGTCACTTCAACATCAATTAACAAATGTTAGAAAGTAAAACAAATAAGAAAGATTTAATCACTAACAGGCTGCTTCTGTACTAATATTACAGAGAGTAGAAAAATAAGTCAATTCCAAAAGAGAAGAATGAATAACTAATTAAAAAAACGAAGTACACTACACAAAAAGAACCCGTATAAACTCAAACGTTACCATACGGGTCAGAACAAAAAAAATCAAGGAAAAAACCATCTCCTAGATATTAGAATCTGAAAAAAAAAAGTTCTCACTTTGTAGCATTTCCTTTTGATGTTCTTCCAAAGTCTTAACAAATAAGTAAGAGTTGACAGAAACCCAAATAACCAAGCTAAAAAAGCCGGCAAATTGCAAAGCAGAACAGCAGACTATGAAATGAAACCCCAAAATACATGATTAGGAGAAGAAAGTAAAGCTTGAGAATCATACAAGGATTGATGAAAATGAAAGTGGGAATTGGGACTTACCAGGAGTGAAGTAAAACCCTAGAGAGATTGAATTGAGAGATCCAAAAATGAAGAGTGCTTGACACTTGTGTGGGTTAGGGTGAGGGTCCGGGGGGGCTTATAGAAATGGCAATCGACTAGGCATTTGGTACCTCGGGGTTCGTCGGCCATATATAAGGGGCATATTCGTCATTTGAGTTGAGTTTTTTGGCAAGCTTTGTAATTATTTCGTAGAATATGCGAGAATTCGAAGGTATTCCATTACACGTGTACAGAGAAAATCATTAGTCTTTTTTTTTCCATGCTTAGGCCCAATACGAGTGGCCCATCGGACTATTAGTCCGGCCAGCTCACGTAGATTAATGAGGTTTTTATTCGAATTTGAGATTATAAATTATTTCGAAATCCAATTCAAATGATTTGAGTCTTAATTTTTAAAACAATCTTATTTTAGTTTAATTTATAATAATTTCATTCTAATTTTTAAATTTAAAAATAAAAATAAAACAATATTATTTCAAAAGGTTAAATTTAAATTTCATTAAAAGTGAAAAAAAAAGTCAAGGTGTTAGTCAAGGATAGATTCAGAAAATTTTTTGTGGGTAACAAAATTTTAATGGAACAAAATTTTATTTTTTATGGAATCAAAATTTAAAATAATAATTTTTAGATGAATTTTTTGGAGGCAGTAATGTGGATGTGGATCCGCCTCTCGTAATAGTACAAGAAACTTTCCACTTTGTGAAGGTCTAATGAGGATTATAATGTACTCACTCTTCTCTTTGTATTTTTATAAAAAAAACTGTTTCGTAACTTAAATTTATAATTTTGTAGTCACAAAACAGTCTTAAATCTTATAAACAAGACTTAATTATAAAATTAGTGTCTTTAAACATAAAACGATTATTTTCAATTGAAATTTAAATAAAATTTATTTTTATGAAAACTAAGAAATATGAAATTTTAAGAGCGAATTTATCCTATCATTTTACAATTAATTGTAGAAATATTATCATTATAAATTATTTAAAAATATAAATATTTTGAAAATAAAAAAAACGTCTTTCTTAAAGGTTTACTAAATTAATTTAACCAAAATTGTCATATAATAATAATATTAAGTTCTAGAGAAAATTTTAAATTAGAATTGAACTTCATGCTTATAGACATTCAATCCAAAACCTAACTCAAAATATCTTTATATCTTGAGTTTCAAGTTTAAAAGTGTTCAACCAAAAACTCAACTTCAGCCTAACTTGACAATAACGGCGGTAGCGAGTCGAATTGAATTCAAAACGAGTGTCGAATTGAATTCAAACTCCGCACAACTTTGAGCTAAAATGATGTAAAAAAGTTTTTAAATTTTTTTTTGATTTGAAGAAATCCGTAGACAAGCCAAGTGAGTACACTTCTTCGAGGACTTAATTGGCGTACTACCTTATAAGCAGACCAAGCAGGCGCACTTCATCATCGAGGGATCAATTGACGCTCCACTTACGACTAAAACCTAGCTATCCTAGACTCTTATAAAAAGGGCTAACATAGAATCGAAACTAGGGCCTGACAGAAACCAAACTCCACTCTCAACCACCTATTTTGAGGGCTTAAAATTCGATATATGAATATGTTCGAAACTTGAAGGGACTCAAGATCAAAGCTCAAACGTACCAATTTTTTTTAGGCTCAAGCCTAAACACGATTCAGTCCAACTTGGTCTATTGCCACTCTTGCTAGATTATAGTAATGTGAGAGAACCTGTGGAGTGAAGCATAGCTAAACATCAGTTGGGATGCAGGCTCCAAAACTGAAATGATTCTTTACATCTTAGATATCATAAAACAGTGAGAACAAGAAAGCCCATTAAGGGGTTATGATCATATAGGTGAAAAATAAGTTTACAAAAGACCAACGGTACATACGGAGGGTAAAAGAAAAGGAGAAAAGTGATGGTATCATACTTGTAGATTCAATTTCCTACATTCACAATGGCACAAGTAACTAAACGGCCTTAAAAGAATTTGCTAAACCAACAAAAAGGAGTAAAACTAAAACTAGAGTTCCTTCTCCAAATCTATATTTTTTTCCCATGAGACAAAGTAAAAGTTAATTTTTAAGGGGCTGCCCAGCCACACCATATGGAAAAGACAATCAGTCCCTTCTAGCCTCCAACCTGAAACCAAGCCTGAGAATTATCAGAAAAAGTATGGTATCATATACGAAGACCACATTGTCTGACTGAACTCAGCAAAATCTTATCATCATTTGTATGCTATAATCAATGACCACGTCCCATAACATAAAAGAAAAGAAAAACAATCATCACGGTACTCCACGAGAAAAACAAACTGTCAACTTTATTGTAACCAGAATCCAAGTCAATGTGCAAGCTTACAGCTAACTTTGGTAAACCTAATATGAAACTTAAAGACAGACTGCTTCATACACAAGACGTCACTGAAGAAAGCCCCTACAGTTGTCCATTTAACTGGTCATAAGTCCAACTTGCACATTTGGTCTCCCTTCTTGTGCTTCATTTTATGATTGCAAAACCAGAGTTGCTTCAAATGATACACTATTCAAAAGTGTTTCACTTTCACATGCCAATTTGCATGTGTATCAAATGTAAGTATACTTTTCTCACCTTGTATACCGAACTAACGCAGCTGGAACTGATTGTCATTAAGAAGAATTGTGACGTGGTGTAAGCACTGCAAACAAAAAGCCAACAAAAAAGGCATAAGAACAAAATTCACACATCAGCTCAATTGTTGGACAAAGTAAAAAAAAAAAAAAGTGGGGGAAGAAGTTCTAAATATCATAAGCAGCTCTCTAATATAAAGTAGATGGAACCAAAACATTGGCAGAACATAAACAAAAGCAATAACTTAAAATCAAATTGATGTCAATGCAAATCTACCAATATGAAGTAAATAATGAGATGTTCAAATGATTTCTGGCCAATAGTAACACAAAGAAAACGAGCTCTTATGATTTCTGGCAAATAGTAACACAAAGAAAACGAGCTCTTAAGACTGAAATAGTATTCTCGAAATGAATCAATTACATTCCTAAAAATTTTCTTAAATGCACAAATTTAAAGTTTTAGTTAGGCACTAGAAAATTTAGCTCCTCAGTAAATCCAACAAAAAATGCTACATTTCTTTTATGCTGCTATAGAAATAATTTAGGGAATAAGGTTTAAAAAGAAGGCTAAACTCACTTCTCGATATATACTCCATATCTTAAGTTAGATGCATCCATATCATTTTGGAAACAGAGATAGATTTCGAAGCATAGTTTAAAAAGGTATATCTTTAGTTAGACCAATAGTTTTGTGTTGGCAGGGAACAGAAAGGTAGTTTACAAACAGTTTCTTGTCAAAAGCAATTCGTGAAAATGGGAGTTAGGAATGGCACTGTTAGATCAATTAATCACCAGAGAAAATATTTGGATTTTCATACTGCCCCAACCAACTGCTTTTTAGGCTGAGTGGGTTCCTTCATTATTCGTACCCCACTCTTCCTCAGCCTCGTTTCCATTAACGAGTACAGCACCATCCGTTGAATCAGCATCCACCACAACTGCTTCCTCTTGGCTCCCTTCTTCTCCATTCTGATCTTCTACATTCTGTTCATCTCCATCTCGATCAGAAGTCTGTTATACAAAAACAAGGATAATGAATATAAATAAGATAAAAAGTCGCAAAGCTGGACAGCAACATCAACTGCAATAACTATATAGCAATAGCTCAACAAATTTTAATGAAAATCAGGATCAATAATTTGTGGTGCATAAGAGAAAACAGAGTACAGCATAATCAAAGTACTAAAGCTTCTAAATTCTGAAGAATGTAGATACTATACAGCAGGTGATATTTCAAAATATTAAGTAGTGAGCAAGTTATAACCCGCAACTACCTAAAGCAAAATTAATCAAATGTTCAACCACATGGACTGAATAAGCATGTATTAATGAAGCACAAACGTAATAATCATAAACACAATACAAAATACACATAGATAATACCTCGTGAACAAAGTCTCCATTCTCAAGGTGTTCCTCCTCTTCTATTTGCATATTTGTGAATGCTTCCACAAGTGTCATCCGAGGTTTATCAGCATGTTTTACGTAGTCCTCTGCAGGAGGATAAGTGGTCCTGCAGAAGTAATCACCGTTAAGAAATTAATTATATTCTCCTAGAATCATGCACAGAAAATATTTCCACTGTCAGGTTATGCGACCACCACCCAGATTGCAAGACTTAGGATATGACAGCATACAGGAACAGTTTTCTTTTTCGATAAAGAATGAACAGATTAATTAATAGGTTGCACAAATGAATTCTAGGGGAATTATTAATGCTCCCCAGAAGAAAACAGTTCTAAAAATGCCCACTTGTATTTGTCCATGTATAAGATTTAGTCCGAAGATTCCAGCAAGGGTGCAAGATGACAAGCCTTGTAGGATTACCGTGTTTCTGCAACTTTAGACTCAAGGGATAGAGCTATTTGCCAATCATCAAACATATTTGCATACTCTTCAGGATCTGCTAAAGATTCTGCAGCCTTTGGGTTAACCTGTTAAACAAAGTAAGTGCAACATTCTAAGCAACATGAGTCTGAAAATAACAAATGGGCCATTCTTCCCTGAACTGGTGATTGCATAAAAGACGGATAAATGAAGAATCCTTTCATTTTCGATCAATACATCATAATTGACTTCAAGTTCTTGTGCAGATATTTGAGCTAGATGGAAATCTTTCTAAGAGACTGATGAAGCATACCAACAGAGAAAAAGCAGGGGAGGGAAAGATTAACTTGACATTCTATGTAACACGAATCAAAAAAATTAACAAATGGGCCTTTCTCCCCTGAATTGGTACTTACAGTATACAGGTGCGAAAAGATGATTAAATAAAGCGTCTTTGCATATTCAATCTAATATATCATAATTTGACCTCAGTTTTTTTCGCAGATATTTGAGCTAGCACACAATCATAATCGACAGTCATATCTAAGCTGACTGATAAAGCACACCAATAGGAAAAAAAAAGGGAAGGGAAAAGATAAATTTACAATAAATGACTAGGGGTTATAAAACAAACTTATAACAAGATGAATGAAAGATTACCTTGTTAAGATCTTTTCTCCAAATTGCAACAATCTCTGAAACCTTGCTTGGAAGATAAGATCGTGCCATCAATGCAGCCTCAGGTATCCGATTACTGCAACAAGGATCGTTTAGCAGAATAACCATTGTTGGTAATAGTTCTCAACAGAAAGTAATCAAGAACGAGAACCTTTCCACCAGTAGCTGAAGACACTCCTCCAATCTGCCCAATTGGAACAAGCAGGCAAATGCAACATTGTTTTTCCCTTGCTCTTTAGCTAGGGATGCAAGTTCTGACATCCCTTCAGCATCACCTAAAGAAGAATATAGCAATAACAAACCACTCAAATCTGTTGCACGCTTCATGCATTCCTCAGCCATTTCTAACTGCATATATAAGAATCAAAGTGATCAAAAACATATAAAAATGTTAAACAGCAAAACTGCCTAAAAAATAATTGAAAACCAAAGGATCAGCAAAATTAAGAATCAAAATTCAAATCAAGAGAAGGAATTACTTCAAGAACTAAATTGAATGTACAACTACAGTGCCCTAAGCACTAGAACAAAATCATTAAATTATTTGCAATTTTTAGCCGAGGAGACAGTAAAGTCCAACAAAATAGTTAGATCGGTACTTCAATCTCAAAAAATTGGAATTACATCAAAGCTAGTGACTTAGGGATATGAAGGTCGTTACACTATATGAACAGTCAAATCTAGAACATTCAGGAATTACAATCTAGGACACCAAGAGATAATGATCTCCAGAGAAATCAATGAACTTTTCAGACCTTGCCCAAGCCATGGACCTAGGTAGGTTAACTGATTGAGTTCAAAACATCGAATCAGGATGAACTGGAGTCAACTGGATTTGCCGTTATTATAAGAAAATACACCTTAGGTCTAACCTCAATGAGAACATGTGGGGTCTGTATGATGTTTCTGTTATTTGTCTTTTGTGTGAGATGGCAGAGCCTAGAAGGTTGTGACAAGGGAATAGGGGGAGTTGGATGTAACAAACCGGTACACAAATCAGTATGCTAACATAGAGTTAAACAGTGTAGGTGAAGAAATGAGAGCTGGATATTCGAATCACAACCCCTACAATCTTCAATACCCATTGTTGAATATGGTAAAATTTTAATCAGTCAAACCTAAACTTGACCATGTCCATGCTCAACCAGGAATATGAAGCGTGACTGGGCCCAGTAAAAGACAGTTTTGGGTCTTTGGTGGACCCGCGCAGCCAAATGGACTCATTTGGTGGGTTTTCTGGTTGAAGTAAATAGAAAGCTTCTGGTCTGAAAATAGTGTAACAAAACAGGTATACAAGTACTCGTCAATAGTACCTTCCCATTTGACATGGCTAATTCTCCCAACTGCTTCCATTTGGACTCACTCTGAACTTCTATGGCAATATCCTGTAAAAGGAAAACCTTATGTCAATTACTCAATTAGAAATCAAGGCATGATTACCTACAGAAACATTTGGCCGTACCTTTGCAATTGCTAATCTACCAAGTTGAATCGCAAGCTCAAATTTGTAATCAGGATCTGTTGCTACTTCCAGAGCTTCCTCCACCATACCTCGTGATTCCAAGAACCGAGCCACACTAGCAATCAAAGACAAATTGTAACTTGCAACGGAAGAAACCTTTTTGATATCAAACTACAAAAGCCAATTCTACAGAACATAAAACTAAGCAGAAGAAGGAAATCATTCAAGATACACAAATCAAAAACGCTCAAATCATAGATTCACACCTTCAACAAAATTATTTGGCCTTTAACAAAAGAATAAAACTTGAAGCCAATCTGTTAACACTAATGACCTCAATCTCATTCAGTTGATAAAAAGGGAATGATTTGAATGCATTGTCAAAGAAAGGAACGGAACGAACCAACTTAGGATATGAAGGGACATAATGAACCATTATGGAATTTAAGACTCATTGTCAACCCCAATTTCTTCCATTCAAACATTGATGCTAAGAAAGAGAACAAAAAATAAAAATGATCGGGATGAAAAACATAAGGGACCCTTAGTTAAGCTTACTCTAGTAAGTTCCCCATATCAGCCACGGAGTATTTTTGAACAAATGTTGCAATAAGAAATATAGTCAGAAATCCTACATATCATAGCTGTTTCCAGTAGCAAACAGAAATTGTGTTGCAAAAATCAATTTTACCTGTTGTGATGCTCTTTAGGTATAGAAGGTAAAATTTCATTGGCTCTTTCAATGTCACCACGCATCACAAGAGTCTTGTACTCGATTAAACTAAGAAGTAAAGTGTATCCCATGACGCTGCATAAAGTAAGATAGAAATTAGAAAAGAAGATGACTCCCTTAAATAAACACAAAGCATGCTACTTCTAGAAACAAACTAACTTGAATTCTTTGTCAATCAGATATACGCGACTTTGACTTGCAAGATATCCCAATAAATACATTGGGCGGTCCAGATGATACATAGTTGTCACCTACAGTGGTAGGATAACATCTTCAGGCAATAATAAATGCAGAAAGGGAGCCATAAAGCTGGAAACATAGAAAATGCAACCACTGACAGAAAAATGGACAATACCTCGCCTCCGACACAGTAATTAAGCCTCCAAGAGGAATTATTGTAAATGAAACAGTCCCCAACCCATAAGCCTGTCCTAACACGTTCATTGGTTTCATGGAGAAGCTCAAAAGCATCTTCAACACCTTGTTCATCCACAGGTCTTCCACTATCCAAATATGAGGAAACTATATCTCGCTGCAATATTGAAGATTGAGCATATATTTAAGTACAAGACATTCAACTAATTAAATAACTGATAGCCGAAACAACTTATATATATGAGGAGAAGGCTAAAAGGGAATCTTACGTTGTATCTCAGGATGTAGAAGGATGATTCACTGGCAATTGCCACCAGATCACCACTATCAGCCCAATAAAGATTCTGAGATGTTATAAATCAACTCGTTATAGCGAAAGATATATTTCAAAAAAATCCCAGTGATATTCGATATTTCCAGGGAAAACAAGAACTTACCTTTACTGTAACATCAATTCTCCTAATCAACCTGCACTCAGCCCAATCATAGAAACAAATGAAATCATTTGAGCACATTGCCAACAAACTTCCACCATAAATTCGCTCAGCTGAAAAGGTTGGTCGCACATTCTTCTTTTCCTGAAACAAACCACCTCATTTAACTTATAATTTTCCAAGAAGAATAAAAGTTTCTCTAACAGTTACAACTTACTATCATACATTTAGAAAAAAAAATTATTTGATTAAGAACTACAAAATACATGCCAAGAAAGAGTGCACACCTGGAAATTTTTGCTGAAAATCTTAATTTTTGAAGCACTCTCCCTGACAGCATATTCTCCATCCGATGACCAAACAAATTCCCGAGCTGAACCAAATGATCTGTTTCTCCAAGCTAAAGCTGTGTATATGATGTACTCACCATCTCCACACACAACAACAAATCTACCATTGGGATTGTGTTTTAAGCTCTGAGATAGGAAAATCGATCATGTAATAAGTCATCTTTATAGGATTTTTGCAGATACCTTAATCATCCATGATATTTCAAATGATAAAGGCGATTATGACCCAAGTACAACATGAGAGGAAATCCATGAAGATAACAGAAACAAGAAATGCAGGCAACAGACCAAAACTGTAAAAATATATTTCATCAACTAACCACATAAATAAGTAGCATTGTACGTGGAACATATATCAGATAATGAGTCCACTCACTTGTGGGTAAAGATCACATGTTCCAAGCTCCTTAACAGACAACGGCAACCTTTCTCCATCAGTGACCTAAAGCACAGGGCACAAACTTATAATCGAGAAAAAGAATTATTCAGCCTTCCATAGCAACAAAGATGCCAGTTTAATTTAGTCCAAACCTCATAATCTGCTCCGACACTCTTAATGTTCACAGTTTGTATTTCATTGTGCTTGGCCCATATAATCTTTCCACTGTTGTCCATACTAGCCACAGGTTCTTCTCGACCTATTTTGACCATAATGGTTCCTTCATCATAACCAATCACAATCCTGCAACGATAAATTGATGATTGCACCATGTTAAATTACAATCAGCAAAGAAAAAAAGGTTCAGATAGATGATAATCTAGGTGGAAAGTCATCCAAATTGTCCACCCAGAGGAATTTTTTCCCAAATCTTTGAAGGGAAGGAAAGATATGAGGAACTTTTGTCGTTAATATCTTCCCAAGCATTATGCAGATAATGCAAGATTGACAAGTATAGGATTTGGATGACTATGTACATCTTTACCAGAGCTATCTACATAACACTTTTTTTCTTTTTCTGAAACCATATTGACACTTACCGACGTGAACCCTTCATGTATCCGATCGTCCAAACTCTTTCTAGACCATAGTTCAATGTGTTTTCAAGCCTGCAAACCAATTGTAGACCTTAATATTTTAAGGGTGGAAGAGAGATAAATATTTCACTATTAGTATACATCCAACTTCCATCTCATCTTCACTGCCAACCCAAAAAAAACATAAAGCATGACAAATGAAAGCTATAACATACAGGTATAAGACAAAGAGCAAGGGAAGGAACGGAAAAATATAAGTGAGCAACAGCAACAGAAAATTATATCAACCTCACAATTCAATGTGAAAAAATAAGGTAACAAATAAAAGTTTCCATCTATGTTAGATCAAATAATTAGCAGTTCATTGACAACCCAGGAACAAAAAAGGAATACCTGTATGTTGTTGAATGCCATATTCTAACTGTCCCATCCTCTGAACCTGTTATGATTATAGGCAGCTCCGGATGAAAGCATACTGCAGAGACATTGTGTGTGTGGCCTTCAAGGGTCTGGACACAACTTTTCGTTTGATAGTCCCAAACCTGATTAGATGGCAATAAAATATCAGTACAGATTTGTGAAAACACATCGTAGCCTTAAAATCACAAAACTGAAGGTAGACCTTAGCAGTGTGATCGTCAGAACCAGTAATGAGATAAGGTTTATCGCCACCAGTAAAGTAATCAACACAGTTTACTCCCTTCTGATGGGCGTCCAATGTGAAATTTGGGTCTGGAGAGCCAAGATTCCAAATCTAAAAAGAAGCAGATGATTTAGCCCATAAAAATACAAAAAGAAGTGCAAAAGTGTACTGAAGGGTGTATGCAGATAGCAGTAAAACCTTTATAGTTCGATCAAGGGATGCACTAGCAAAAGTGTTGGTATCTTTTGGATTAAAGGTCACTTGCATTACATAATGGGAATGCCCCTCAAATATCTGAGTACACACCCAACCCTTCTCCCAATCCCAAAGTTTTATCAGCATATCATCAGATGATGACAATACATAAGGAAGGGTAGGATGAACGGCTACACATCTAATGTAATCTGTGTGTGCCTCAAACACTTTAACTTTGTCCATTGTATTATAATTATAAACACGAATAAACATGTCATCAGCTCCAGCCACGACCCACTGTTTCCGTGATATAAACTTGGCTGATCTAACTGCAAAAAAAGCATATCACAGACATCAAAGTAAATACCAATTTCAGAAAGGGGGAAAGTCAAAGAAGACAAAGGCTTGCTGCAATATCGACATAGTGATAAAATATACCTGGCAACTCAGTCACCTCAAAAGATTTTGCCATCGTCTAGAGGATAAAGAAGTTTTGATTTAGAAAGAAAACAAAGATAAAATATCACATATGAATAGATACAACGAAAATTCAAAATTTCTGTCTCCCCACAAAATAATAATTTATAATAAAGAAAATGCGAAGGAGGCTTTCATAGATTCTGAACAGAAAAGGGAGGACTCTGTGACTTTCTTCACATTGATTAATTAGTTATTACACAAGTATTTCAGTTAATGTGATGCTACAGCATCCTTTCTCCAATCCCAATTTCTGTAATAGCTTGCCACTAAAACCAAAAAGGGGAACAAACAAGAAAGTACGGTGTGCCATTACACAGTATCATATTTTCATTTTCATAACCAATCATGTATATTTTTCTAATAAGCAGAAGTAAATCCTTGTGGCAACCCACTTGATATGTGATAAGAGGATACTGAGGACCAAATTACAGAATCTATCATTTGTACCTTATTCATGACTATGTTATCGTCTTCTAATTTGGTAGCTTTTATAAAATTGCAGAATTCATCCTTTTAGTGATCCAAATAAATAAATCCGCAAAGTAACAAACTTCATACTACATCAAAGTACATGAAAAGCCCAACCATGGCTTATAAAAAATTATAAATGGTGGATTATTTATTGCCTTCAACAGCTGGCATGATCAAAAAACGCATTGGATCAAGAGATGTAACTAATGAGCTTGGTTACTATTCTCATGCTGCCCCATTTCTCTAGAGGCAAAATACAAGAAAATTCAATTTCCAACTTAGTTTACTGATTATATAAGCATGCTTTCTAACTGTAAAAACAAACGCTACCTTTAACTGTAATCATGCCATATCAAACTTAAAGGTCTTTCATTATCACGACCGTGAAATAACTACAAGAGAAAGGTTGAATAGAATCACACTGCAATTTAAATTCTTGAAACTTTCAAACCTGTGACTGGTAATTCCAGATGACAACAGTTCCTGAATATAAACTCGCCAAAATCCTGCAATAGCACATTTATAAAACAACAGTTTAGTTTCAATTCTTTCTCAAATTTCTTTAAACTAATAAAATTTTTACCATAAAAATTACAACTAATTCAGAAACCAAGACTAATACCACATGTATATATTATCCACAAAGTCCATATAATATAGAAGACTCAAGTTTACCATGGTTCAGTTGGATGTAGATCAACAGACTTTACTCTCTCTGATCTTTGAGCAAGTTTTCTCTGAGAATCACAGCAAATGGTAAAAAATGTCAGTATCAGAAGCCTCTGTGTACAGCAATTAGAAGCAATCCAGATATAACAACCAGAAATAAATGAACAATTGTGGAACCATACCTTGATTTCAAGTCTGAGAGGCTGTTAAATAAAAGAACAAAAGGAGCCAAAAAAAAAAAAATCAGCTCCAAATCAAATTACAGATCTCACGATAAACAAAATATAATATTCAAATATGATCCCAAGACAATTAAAATAAAATTTGGAAAATTAAAACCAGGAGCCAAAACCAAACCATAAGTTCCTGATTCGAAACTCTCCTTCACTTCATCAGCCACCAAACATGCCAACGAAATTCACTCCAATCCTCACTTAAGAAGAATCAACTAACGCCATAGCCATCACCAAAACTCACATCAAACACACACCAGATCTCAACCAAATTCAAGTACCTAACATTCTTTTCGGTTTTTAAAGGATGGGAAAGAATATCGAAAGCCTCGGATTCAGAGAAACCAAACAGAGTGTAACCGACTCCAAACTGACGCATTAGACCCACCAAACATCGAAATGCATTCAATTACAATAATTAATTTATGTATTGAGAAGTTTAATAGGTAAACAACGTCAAATCGGAGTATATTCTACCAGATCTAGCCACAGTGAACACTCCACAATGAGCACCAAAACGACAACATAATCACGAAATAAATCGTAATAAGCCAATAGAACACGAACTCACCATTGTTGCAGATTCCGAGAGCTATAGATCCAGGTAATCAAGCTTCAAGAGAAAGCAGACAAGAGAAAAGAGAGAGAGAGAGAGAGAGAGAGAGAGAGACTTTGGTTTTTCGTATTGAAGAGACCTGATGTTAAAAACGCGAGTGCAGGAAGGCGTAGTGAGGGCAATGCAAACGCCACCGTTTTTGCGCAAATAACCATCTGTGTAACGGTTGATTAAAATTATGAGCGAACGGTGTAGATTATGACGACGTACCACGCTGGCAGATCTTAAAAGGATTTAATGACCCAGCCCAACTCGACCCGAAACATTTTTACACTGGACCTAATTTTGAGTTAGATTTGATCGTTGAGGCTTAGAGCTGACATTTAAGTTCTCGTTTAGAAAGCTTCGGATTAAGCCTAGTTTTGGATTGCAGAGGCCCGCATTAATTATAATAAAAATAACGTTATTTTATATTTTTAATTTAAAAATAAAAAAGGTCATATTAGTCAAGTTAAGCTCAGGACCGACTGAGCTCAAACTCAAGCTTAAGCTGGCTACCTTCGGCTTGGAAAAGCATTAAGCAGGGCCAAGCTTGAGCCCTACCCGACCATTACCATCGCTAATAAGGTTGGATTATGCATATTTGAAAACAACAATGAGTTTGGGCCGGACTAATAGTTCAAAAGTTAGACGAGCTCACACATTGTAGTCCAAATAGGACCCAAAAGGGAGGAGATCGTCCAAAACGACATCGTTGTAAATAATCTCCTTAAAATAATGTCATTTTGAGAAAATTACTTAAAATAACGTTATGCGTTGAATAAGTGATCGGATACTCAATACATTTGAATTAAACATGACATATTAACTTCGGATTGGATTAAATGGACAAATCTGGTTACCAATCCTATTTACAACCCTGGTAGTTCTTAGAAGATTACATTACCATAATAATTATTTTATAAATTTAGATTTTTAAAGTTAATCATAAGGAAGATATGTTATTCATTAATAACCAAGAAATAATCAACCTCGACTCGATTTAATTGAATTCAAAGTGGATTCATATAAAAAAATATTTAGACCTTAATCATGTTCAAATATAAAGACGGTATATCCAAATTGTCTCCGTATAAAAACTCATTCTTAATTATTTTATTTTTTAACAATTTCATTTAATTTTGAATTACATAAAAATTATAAATATGTTTTTAATAAATTTATTCGAGCTTATTTAAGTTGAAAATTTTTTAATTTGATCAATAAATAAAATTAAACTTGCAAAAATATTAATTCCAAAATTGAGTTTGAAATGATTATTCATAATTGAGGATCTCAAATTAGAAAGCACATGGATCCACGTAAATATGTGAATAAGATTTAATAATATAAGATAAGAATTGATTTATGTATTATTAAACCTTTTTAAATTTGGCATATTAGCATAATTTTTATTAAATATTATTTTATTTTATTCATTTCACACACAATTAATCTCAGATGATTTAAAACCGGACCGGACCGGATCGTCCGGTCCGACCAAAAAAGTTAAACCGGCCGGTTTTTACATAGAGAGGTTAGTAGGTAAAACCGAACCGGACCAATAATCGGTTCAGACTTTTTCCGATCGGACCGTCCGGTTCGACCCGGTTTTTAAAACATTGATTAATCTAAAAAAAAATGAAGGGATGTAATTTTCTTTATAATTCATTATTTTCCCAAACATCCAATTTATAAAAATCCTCATGACACATATTTCTATTATTGTAATGTCTCATTAATCTTCAGGAATGCTCAAGGAGGTGAAGGTTCTGATGGCGAACTTCCCATACAGCCAGTGTTGCAATCTTCCACACACCCGCCCAGTTTGAACAAATCTGCAGCCATGTCAATTGGTACAACCGTACAAGTAAAATCTCTGAATACGAAATTATAATTTTTAAATATTAAGTTAATAGTATTATAAAAGTTGTCTAATAACTTTAGTCATATTTTCAGGATATTACATTAGATGGTGATGCTTTTTTATTTTATTTTATTACTTCAGAAATTAAGTAAATACCTGATAAATACGCTGTGCATTTGTCAAGTGAGCACGTAAATATACACGGAAAATGTCCGAAATTAACCTGCAGTTTGAGATGTGATTATGAGTGACTAAGAAAGGTTAAAGAATCAATAGTAATAATAACATATCTTATGTATCTATAAATATTCTAATAACAAAAATTAAAATAGTTTGACTTAAGTCGAGTTTGTTCAATCCGAACTTAAAAGATTAAACCATATTTAACTGGAGTCGAATTTAAACACAAATATTTAAATACGGGTTTTAAAAAGTTTGAACCTTAGCCAACACACTCGGAAGACTTTCAAACAAGACTATAAATGCATATTGCAACTTATAAGCTTTACAACATCACAATCAGAAATTCAGAATGCTACAAGTGCTTAATTTACCTTTTGTTGGCTGCAAGTCTTAGAGCATAAACTAATACATCCTCTATGCCCTCTTTTATCTGCCAAAGACAAGATCATGATTCATGAGGACTAACTATTGTTTTTAACTAGTTTAAAAGGAAAGGAAAAGATGTTTCATACCATGGTTAAACTTAGAACACAATGAAGATGCACAATCTATAAAACAAGATCGGAGTGACATCAGAGATGGCGTCGTAAACGGCGGTTGCGAGATCGGGGTTAAAGGTTGAGGTAGAGGTGGAAGTACTTGTTGCAATGATAGAGTAATGAACATGGTAATTAGAAGCACAAAGACCTCTACTTTAAGCCCCACCATTGTTTTTACTCACTCTCTCTTCTCAAATTTCAAAATAGGTTTGGTTTTGATGTAGGAAATGGGAAGTGAGTTCATAATTTTATAGTCTTGTAATTGGAATTAAATGATAGGAGAAGGGTGGTTAAATTATTATTATTGTTGTTGTTATTAATTGTTATAATAAAATAGATTGCATGTATTAAATTCTCTTTAATCTTTTGTTACTTTTCAAATAGAAAAAGGAAAGCAAGAGTAGATTTAGATTCTATTAACATAATTGCATTTATTGCTCATTGAATACTTTGACCTGAAGTTAATGCTTTTGTCAGCAGTCAGTGTAGAGATTTGAATTTTTTATAATTAAGGTATGCTTGTTTAGTGGGTACGAGGAGAGCAGAATGGGTATAGAATGAAAAATAAAGCTTATTAAGAGCCTATAATTAGATGACTTATATTTTCATATAAAATTTTTGAACACGGTAAGAGAGGAATGAGATTCATTCATTCAATATTGTAATTACAATATAATTAATTATTTAAATTACAATATAATTAATTATAATAGTTATAATATAATTAATTAAAGTATAATCTATTAATTAATTAAAATATTGTAATTAATTACATAATTTTAATTAATTAATTAAAATATAATTAATTAGTTACAATATAATTAATTAAAATATAATTTATTTATTAATTAAAATATAATCTATTCAATAATTAAATTATTTTAATTGATTAATTAAATTATTTTAATTAATTAATATATTGTAATAATTAATTAATTAAAATTTATTTTTCAAATTTTTTACAAACCAATCATCGTCAATAATTAATCAAATTATATTTTTCATTCATTTCTTTTAACCAACTATCAATCTATCATAATTATAATGAGTATATTTAGGTCTTGTTAAGTAAGGAGCTTATCAGCTCTTTTTTAGTTGGTTGACCTATTTCATCTTATTGACTTCACAAAAAAGCGATAAAAAGGTGTTTAGTAAAGATTCAACCCAACTAAGTCCAACTGATTTTAAAGCAACTACTCAACAGAAGCTTTTCACTCGTAAGCTGAAAATGTTTTGGCCAAATCTTCATTTTGCCCTCGTTCGGTGGCAGACATAGTGTTGATTTTCGACTTTGGCCGGACGCTCATCGACGGCGATAGTAACAATTAGGTGGTGACCCAAATGGATCTCACTAATTTGTTCAATCGACTTCTGTACACTGTGCCCTGGAACTCTCTCATGGTTTGCGCTC
>JANTPM010000005.1:3060603-3074699 GCA_025434745.1 Erythroxylum divaricatum
TATAAAATTTGTTAATTTATAAAAAGTAACTTGATTAATTAATAAATTTTAATTAAAATTCATATATAATTATATATTTTAAATAGATTATTTAATGAATTTAAAATACATATTTTTAATTTAAATAAAATATTTATAAATTTATATTTTATAGTTAATTATTTTTAAAATTAAATTAAATTACAATTTATTTATTAAATTTGTTCAATATTTAAACTAATTCTTAAAATATGTAAATAAATATTAAACAGACAAGGGCAATCCCGTAAAATCATTCACCGACAACTTCCGAGTCGTAGGGTCCACACTCCACAGGCCGTCGATTTAAATGGTGTAAGTGTCAGCGTCGGGCTTCACGATGTGGTGGGGTCCACACTCCACAAGTCCCTTAAGCGCAGTTCTTTAATGTCGTTTTGCGTGAGTCATCCTAAGACCAACTCAGTTTTGTGAAATATTATAAGATCACACACGTGTTGGTTCCCTCCTGCTCAAGGCTGATCCAACGGTGAGCGGTGAAGATTCCTTGAAGACTCCGATCATCCTACGGTTTAGAAACTTGGTGGGTTCTTGTGGGCCCCACCGCAAGCGTTTAGCATGTGAAGAAGCTCGTGAATCGAATACGTACTTGGAGTTTGTGTAGTACAGAGTTTGGACCCTAAGATCTTTTGTACTTTCTATCCTCTACCACTCCAGTTTTATTTCATCATAATTATTTATTTACGTGAGTTTTACCAAAATAGATGATTGAGATAAAGTGAAACAGAATTAAAAGGGGCAAAAGATCATGTTTTATATTTAGGTAAAAGCTTGTCACATAAATAGATGATTAAAATGAAGTAAAACAGGGCTGGAACAGAGAATAGTGTTTCAAATTTAAATGAAGACTTATGAACACGTGTTAGATAACTACGCCACATGTAAGAACAAATCATTTTTAAAATACTCTATAAATTGTTTTAGAGTATTTCAATCATGTGACACTTAATTTGGTTTGTATATTTATATAGACCTTACATAAATGTGTAGATAAGATTTAATGTAATAAAGTATAAACTAATTAATTGGAATAGAGGATTTGATCCTTTCAAATTTATATATTATATGTTTTAATTATTAATGAATAGTAATTATAAAATCACTTCAAAAAACATTTTATCTTAAAAGATTTGGAAACACATCTATTTAAATTGTTTTTTAAATATAATTTATTAATTATCTCAATAAATATTTAAAATATATAAATATTTAGGACAAATATAAGAAGGTAATGACTATGGACTTTTTCTTAACAAAAAAAATTAATGTAATTAGAAGAGCAAATTGTATAGACTTGGATTCTACTTTCAAAGCATAGTTTCAAAAGATATTATTATAATTTTTAATATGGGTAAATTATGACCCTAACAAGAATCAGGATTACGTCCGACCATTAAACAAATGACTAAAACTAACTATTTAATTAATCGGCCTTATCATTTATTAACCTTTTAATATTTTTATTTTTAATTAATATGAGTTACTCTAATACTTCCCCTTAAGAGCAATTAATACTATATATCCAATTGCCACGTGAAATAAGCGCAACAATAATCAGACTAAGCTCGTAAAAATGGACATTTAAATGGACAATTATAAAATTAAGAATTCTGTTTGGACCTATTCTGATATCATATTTAAAATTTTAATATGGATAGAGTGTTGAATTTATTAATAAGAATTGAGTTTTAGTCTAATCATTATTAAAATGATTAAAATTAGTCATTTAATTAGTTGGCCTTACTATTTATTAACCTTTTAATATATTTTCATTTTCAATAAATATAAGATGCTTTAATAAATATCTCTTAACTTTTTATTACTAATTTGACTCTTCCGGTGAAACCAAACCTTTTTATTGACGTAAATATTTTAATATTATACACAAGATGGAAAAAAACAAGAAAATACATTAAATTAAGTAAGATGTTTAAAATAAAAAAATTAAGTATTAAATCATTATCAAACTAACAAAACACAAATAAAAGTAAAGAATTTAAAATATAAATAAAAATTATCATTAAAAATTATTAAGTTATTTTATTTTAATTTATTAATTAATTAAATTAATTAATTACAACTTTAACAACAAAAGTATAAATCGAATTGAAACTAGGAATATTAATTTTGGGTTGACCGGGTCACTAGTCGAGCAGAAGCTCACTTAACCTAGCCTATAGTCCGATCATAATGTAAAAAAACTTTATTTTAAAATTTTTTTAAAATTATTTACCCGCTTATGAACCATCTATCCACAAGTTGCCTAGCTTATAACTTCGGCTTATCCGACCCGACCCAGCCTATAATTTAAAGGTGTCTTTTATAATTTAAATTCGCATAAGATAGTTAAAAAAAAAAACATGATTTAAAATTTTTTCGAATGAATTAATTATTCTTCATTCAGATGTTACCTGTTGGACCTGCCCCAGAGAAAGTTCGGCCTTGATATAAGGAAAATCATAATAGACGCACATGGCGTATGTTAGCAGAACCCATGATGTAGCCCCAAATTATTATTATTTTTTATTATTTGCAATTATTGTTTGTTTTCACTCTCTTCTCTCTCTAGATTTTCACCCCAGATTTTCCTCTATTGATAGTTTCAGGATATATTCTGTTTAGGGCTTTTGAGAAAGGATCAAATTCGGGTCTCTAATCACAGAAAGTTCACATCTTTTCACTTCCTTGGAGGTGAAATTTTTCCTCGAGGTGGCAAGTGATGGCTTCATGAGTCTCTGATTCTGATTTCTTTTCATGTAATTGCTTCTGTGGTCTTTTTTTATGATGTCAAACTCATGGGCGCCTTTTTTTTTTTCCTCCCCTTTTCAGGTGCTTCGTGTGGCAGAACTAGATGAAACGGTAATATCAAGCTCAACGAAATGAGGGAATTTTGACTTTGATTGTATGAGCGTTTTTTTAAAATTTGTAAAGTTGGGTTTTTGATTGAATAAGTGAACTTGATCTCCTTGGAATAGAAAGATTTGAACTTTTGGTATAGCTTTATTTATTGTGTTTCCTTTTGTGGTTGTTATATGTTAGTGAATACTTGGTCATTTGAGAGCGAAATATGGAGTCCTTTTTGGGTAAGATTCGTGAGACTCATATGGTCTAGCATGAAAAATTGAACAAATTATGGTGAAAAGCTGATAATTTTGGAGTTTGGAGAGCAAACTAAGGGGCTGTGGTGAAAAGGTTTTCTGCTTATGGAATAGGTCTCTTGGTGTTTCATTTGAGGATCTTAGTTGTCTACCTTGAGTTTTGACGAGAATGGATGACACTGAGGATGATGCAAGATACCCACAAAATCCATATGGCCTGAATCACCAGCAAGGTTATGGATCATTGAACCGACAAAAACTCCCTGTTAGAAGTTCTTCATATTCAAGGGTAGTTGATAATCGGTATGCTGATGATGAGGATGAAGCTGAAGAAGAAGAAGAAGATGAAGAGGAATTGGAAGAGGAAGGTGTAGAGAGTAATCAAAACAATGGTGTCCGGTTTCTGAGAAAAGATGCAGATGATGTTGATGCTAATAATGTTGGTGATGATGATGATGATGATGATGTTGAAGAAGAAGAGGATGACGACGACGGCGACAACGGCGACGACGACGATGACAATCAAAAGAAGTACAGTAGGATGGATGATAACTATATAGAAATGCATCCAAAAAAGCGAAAACTAAGGAGTCTAGCTTCTAGTTATGAATTCGCTCCTCGTGTGCCAGCACTACCTTCTTCAACCCCGTCAATGCCAAATACGTCATTTGTTGGGCGAAATCCACTTACAGATTGGACTGAGCATGAAACATTTGTTTTGCTTGATGCTTGGGGTGATAAGTTTTTGCAGCGTGGGAGGAAGAGTCTTCGATCTGAGGAATGGCACCAAGTTGCAGAGAAAGTGTCAGAGCAGTCAAAGATTGAGAGGACAGACACGCAATGTAGGAATCGTTTAGATACGTTAAAGAAGAAGTACAAGAAGGAGAAGACGAAGCTAGCAGAGACAGGTGGTTCCAGCAAATGGATTTATTTCAAGAAAATGGATATGCTAATGTCCACATCTGCACAACAAGGTGGACTTTCCTGTGGATTGGACTCTGGGGAATATGTTTTCATGAACCCTAGAGTATACTTGAATCGAGCAAATGGTTTGGATGAGATGAGGGATAGTCCAGAGAATTCGGCATCAGCTGACCGCGAAGAAGATGATTCAGACGGTCTCCCTCCGAAGAAGAGAATGTCTAAAAGAAGCCGCAACGAGGGTTCATCATTCAGATTGCTTGCAGATTCTATTCAGAAGTTCAGTGATATATATGAGAAAATAGAGAGCAGTAAAAGGCAGCAAATGTTGGAACTGGAGAAGATGAGAATGGATTTCCACAGAGATTTGGAGGTGCAGAAGAGGCAGATTATGGAAAGAGCACAGGCTGAGATAGCTAGAATTCATCAGGTTGATGATGAAGAGAATGATAACTCTACTGGTAATGCCAGTGTGTAATGCTTTCTGATTTCCTGTGCAAGGTTCATTAAACTGTTTACCGCTAATTGTTGTTGTATATTTATGGAGCCTTCTCTATCATTTTCATTTTGTCTAGGCAGTTCATTTACTAGCAATGGTTGTACTAGTTCTTGTAAAAGGAGAATAAAGTTCACCTGGATTTTTACTGGTAGCATCTGATTTACGTCTAATGATTTTATTGTAATTTGGCTCACTTTTATCCTTCTAACAATAGCTTCTGCAGAGAGCGAGCAGCAAACAGTAACGTGCACAGAAGTTTTTCAGGAGATATGTTTGCACATTGTGTACTGTTAGCTTAGTACCGTTAATACCTCCTCTCATGTATCATGGATATTGCCTATTCAACAACAATGGACATAAGTGTTTCAAATGTCATTGAAATGCATTATTGGTGGACTTTGGGATGATTCAAAGAAAAGTTAACTCCTTTGTTTGGGTCAAATGTTTGAACCTCCCTTGCTTCCTGATTGGTGAGTTGATTAGTACAGAGGCTTTATAGCCAGTACTGTGCTTCTTTAAAGAAAAAAAATTGCCAATTGCATGCTCAAATGCTGTTCATATGAAGTTTGAGATATTCAAATCTTCCTTTTTCATATTTCCATAGATCTATGGAGGGTAGAAGCCGAATACAAAGTCAACTTAAGGATCACAAACTCAACAAGTCAAGCCATAAAACATCATTTGCAGACCTTTACTGTTCTGACATTAAGAATTGGAAATGCAAGTTGATCCTTAAAAAAGGCAAGTGATTGTAAAGAAAGCAACCATCATTTGGAGAAGATATGAAAATCTAATGATATTCACATGTTTGTTTGTCCCCCGTTTGAGCAATGAAGATTAATACTGTCATAACAATTAAACTAGCATCTGAACATCGAGAAGGCATATTTAGCATCTTCTAACTTTGCAAATCCGTTGTAAAAGCAAATAAATGATTTGCCTCGTGAAACATCAGGTCTCCATATTTCCTGCCAATGCTGCATTGTGAGTACCCCTTACTCGTGCTTGACCAGCACGTTCATCTAACTCAATTCTTACCATATTAGTTAGCCAAGGAGTTATGAATCATAGTCTGTTATGACATCCATGAGGATCTCACAGAAACGAGCTTCCTGAAGGTGGAGGAGTGACCTTCACATCGGATCAATAGAAAGGACCTCCACTGAGTATAGGTAGTTATTACAACCTGATGGATCACTGCAAATCAGTTAATAACTCATCCCCAAAAAATGCATCTGCAGTCACAAACTCATTTTACCCTAACATTCACACGAGAAAACAGGAATGGTCAGGATGGTATAAATCGTCAAGGTCTTATTTAATCTGTTCTGAGGGGTGCATAATCACATACATCGACTAGAGCACAGATTCCACAAACTGAATCATCAACTGCCCCTTTGTCACTGGACCTTAATCAGTTCAATAGCTTACTTGCTGGCTCTTTTTGTGTATCCCTGTTTCTTCAAAAAACCTATGCCGGTGTAGCAGAATCATCACAGAAGTGAGTGCCAACAGGGATCAGGAGACTGCAACTCATCTACAAGCCATTAGAAAAATGTAATCATTGCAGACTCGATCATCATAATTCCAACCAAATTCAGATTAAATTGCATGGAATTAACAGTTTGGAAGGATCCACTTAACTTTGCTCCAAGACAAAGTATTGCCACAAAGTCGTCAGTAAAAGGTTGCGTGTTGTCTGATGAGAAATATGCAACCGTGGAGATAACAAGTTCCTTTCACAAAACAGGAGTATGTTCTACATCAACTTGACCAACCGCTTCAAGAAGTGATGAATATGTGATGAGATCATACTCAAATCCTTTTGAGCTCATCTCTTTCATAAGCTTTGCAGCCTCCTCAAACAAACCAGCGCGACTTAGACAGCCAAGAATAGTGTTGTAAGATACTGCATCTGGTTTAATTTGTGACTCTTTCATCTTTGTGAACATTTCAACTGCTCGTCTTGGGATACCAGTCCTCACTAATCCATTTAAAATAATGTTATGAGAGTTTATATCGGGCTGGCAACCATTTACTTCCATACTCCTAAGCAAGGAATAAGCTTCATCAAGCATGCCAGCCCTTACCATTCCTGACATCAGTGCGTTGTAAGCATAAACATCAGGACTACATCCAAGTTTCTTCATCTCATTGAAAAGGCCCATAGCCTCACTATAGCGACCACATTTTCCAAAATGTTTAATCATTACAGCATATACACGGGCACTTGAACGTCCACAGTTCTCTTTCAACTCCAGAAATAACTCATTTGCAGCTTCATATCTTCGTGCCTTTCCCAGACTGTTGATAAGACTGCAGTAGGCAGCTGGACAAGGAGGAAAACCCTTTTCATCCATTTCTTCAAGAAGTAGCAAAGCTTTCTCAATTCTGTTTGTTTTGCAAAAACCGTCAATAAGAATTGAGTAAGTGAAAGAGCTGGGAACAATACCATTAGCCTTCATTTTCTCAAACCAAGAGGCAGCCTCAGAAGCTGGAGCTTTGGAATCAAATAGGGCCTTGATTATAGTGTTATAAGTTACTACGTTTGCTCTGCAATGCCAAGATTCCATTTTGTCAAACAGCTCAAGAGCATTGTCCAAACTACCTGCCTTCCCCAAAATGTTTACCAAATTGTTTATCAGCACAACATCAGGCTTGCACCCATCTTTTATCATATTCAAGAACACACTGTAAGCATCTTCAACCTTACCCGCTTTCCCAAGCCCCTTAATCAGCTCTGTGTAAGTGAAAACAGTTGGAGCACAACCCTTACGTTTCATCTCCTCAGCCAAACTCAAAGCTTCCTCAACCTTACTTAACTTGAAGTAGATTCCCAACAAAGTTGTATATATCTTGGCAGTGGGATGAAGACCATTGTCCTTCATCTCGTTGAACAACCTTAATGCAACGTCGTCACGACCTGATTTCCCAAATGCAGAAATGAGGGCATTGTAAGTCATTGTGTCAGGGAAACAATCTCCCTCAGTACACATCTCCTTGTAAAGCTCATGAATCTTATCATAATGACCATCTTGGATCAACATTACGATCATAGTATTATAAGTACTTGTTGTTGGTTTGCACTTGCGGCCTTTTATTTGATAAAACACAGATAATGCTTTATTCACCATCTTAGCCTTGCACAATATTTTCACAAGTTCAGATAACTCAACTGGACTGATAACACATGTGCTCCTGATCATTTCTTGGATTGCCTTCCACATTTCACCAACCAGACCATCTTCTTCCAAACAACGGATAAAAGCCATGTATGTAGTTGAGTCATGCACAAAGTTTCTCCTCTTCCCAGCCCACTTAAAGAACTGAATTTTGACATTAATCTCAACATCTATCTTCAAGACCTCACGAACCAACCGGCGATCCACTCTCATCATAAGCACTTCCAAAGCTTTTTCTGCGTCGGGACCCCACTTGAATATCTTCAATATCCTGATGAATCTCTCATCCAACTTCCTAACTGAAGGGTCCCTCCTCAAAGTTGGACGCTTTACTGGGAAGTTTCCAATTACACCACTTGGACCAGGAGACTTGAACATTTGTACTATTTCACCATCTGCAAACAACCCAAAAACCACATCTTTACTAACCCATATATATATAAGATTTGAACTTTAACGTACGACTGTATGAACAATGGAGCAGAGGATACTGCACTCCACCTGTTTGTTTAATTCTCTGAGAGAGGAGAGGCAACGTTGATACCGACCGCTTGGAGACAATAGATCTCACAAACATCTTTCTTTTCGAGATTTTCTACGACCCCATTTGTCTTTATAGTCTACTAAGTTACTAAAATGACAAGAAGAAGAAGAAGAGAATGGTAAATGAATAATGATTTGCACATCTTGGTTTTACAATAGCTCCATAATTCTTAACTTGTTCAATTTACGTAAAATTCGAAAAATGATACCAAGAATGCATTTTTTGTGATGATAATTACTTTTATAAAATTGCATTAATTATATATAAATTATAATAATCATTTTAAAGAACTTTTTTAGTATTTAGATAGGGTTATACCAGTAGAGCTTTTATCAATAAAGCTTTTATCAGTAGAGTTTTCTTGAGAAAAACTTTTCTAAAAAACTAATTGATTGTTTAACTGTTATTTAAAAAAGAGTTTTTTTAAAAGAGCTCCTATATAAAGTTATAAATTATTTGATAATATAAAAATAAAAAAATAATTTTAATTTTAACTATATTTTATTTTGCAATAAAAATTATTTATACATATAAATATTATTTAAAGTATATTAAACAACACGCAAAGGACAATATATTAATTATCATATAATTTTAAACTATAAAAAACATAAATAGAATTATATTTAATCAAATCATTTATATAGATTATAATATCAAAAATAAATATAAAAATATAAAAAAATTAAATAATATTATATAATTAGTAAAATATAAGAGTAAAAAATTTTCAAAATAGACTTGTTAATTGATCTAAAAATGATTAAAAAAGTACTTTTTGAAAAAATTTTAAAATTTATCCTGAAAACAAAAGATTAATTAGTGTAAAAATGAATAATTTAAAAATACATTTTCATAATTAAGATCTCTTAAGACATAATAAAAAAAGCTAATTAAAAAAATCTTTTTTTATCTCGAAGAGATAACCGTTTTTATCAGTATCAGTCCATCCATCTTAAAAAGCTATATTTTAAATGTCAAAAAACCCGTTTTTCTTTCAGCCAAATACTTATGTTTTTTTTTTAACTTTTGTGGTGAAAAATAAAATCAACGCTCTAAATCTTTTTAACTGTAGCTTCTCAATGCCTAAAATCGTGGTAAGATGTTCATCAAACCAAAGAACAAGAGAAGCAACCATTTAGTGTAGCAACAAATATCTTAGGAAAAAGATGAATTTTCGTAATCAAAGTGGATACAATAACTCAAACATTTGACCCAATGCGATATCCTACAGCCATAATGTTATAAATGACACTTAGGTCTCAACCAACAAAACGTCAGTTGGAAAAGGACCTCAAGGAACAAGATGTCTCCTCTTGAACTTCCTATGAAAAACCCAGGATTCTTTTGAGAGTCGCTTTCACAACCAAAAAATGAAAATCGGCAGACCAGCCACGGATAAAGCTCTCACAGATATAAGAAGAGTACATAGTGCCCTATACCAAACACAAAATCCATCTCTCAGGTTTTGAAATTCTTAAGCAAAGTGGTTGGAGTGAGCAATTTCGCGGATTATGGAGCATTCGAAGGAGTCTCTGACTTGTCGGTCTCCATTGGTTCACTTCCAGATGCGGGTGGCGCCTCACTCCCAGCTCCGGCATTCTCGTTGGACGCACCAATATTGTTGGAGTCTCCAGTCTGTGTTTCATCATTTGCTTGAGGTGGTGGTGTCGAAGGGGTCTCGGGAGTGGCAGGTTTTGGTGGTGCTGGCTTTGGCTTTGTCATTATTGGTCTGCAGAACCTGTCAAAGCAACACAGAAAAAATCATCCAGAATGAAACATAGCAAGAAAGACAAGTCCAAGGTAAATGCTCCAAAATGGTATCAAGTACAAAACAAGAGGTAAGTGCTCCATAATGGTATCAAGTAGAAACAAGCTCAACATCCATAAAACAAGGTTCATGAACAACCAACAAGATGTACCTGTCAACAGCTTCAGCCTTCTTTCTAATATCAGCTGACAAAAGGGCTGGAGGAGCATACTTGGGAAGGGAATCCTGATGATGTTTTTTCTCTCTTAACCAGGCCTCTGCTTCCGCACACTCAAACAAAACCTACAAGGCATTGGAGATGGTACAATAAAAATACCAACTAGAATAACGAACATAAGAGATCTGGCAGACTCTTACTTTCTGCTTTTCAGCCAAGTCAATGTGGTCAAATTTGGGATCGTTCGACATTGCTGCCTCTCTGTAGCTGTTGACACAATAAACAAGTTGCTCAATCACAGAACCCCTCTCTGAATGCTCTTTGTAACGGTGTTCAATGGGATCACCTTGCTGGATAGGAGATATAATTGAGCCAGTTAATCACGACAGTTTACATTCAAATATTAACAGTGGTAGTAGGAGACTATTAACAAATACATATATCCATACCTTCTTGAGCTCGTCAAGTTTCGCAATGTAAACACCCTTTGTTTCATCCTCACCATCCTCATATAACCAATCTTCCACATCCTGAAGTTTTGACATGAACTGTTCCCTCTCTGATTCGGTGACAAATTCATGATATTTGTCGCCAACCTGTCCAGACAAGAGCATTATTAGCGAACATATGAGTAGCACAGCCTGAAAACTAAAACTTGTGAAACTAATCGGTAAGAAGATCATACTTTGCTCCTCATTTCATAAACGTAGGCTTCAACAGCATTTTTCCTGTCTTTCGTTTCTTCCATTACCCGATCTTGCAATGCCATTTCAAATTCCTTTTCTACTGCTTTCTGCACATCTGCAGATGGCAATCCACCATAAACCAGCTCAGCTACAGGAACATTAGTTTTCTTAACCTTTTTCTTTGGAGCCTCAGCCTGATCACACAACAAAACAAATCATTGTTTTTAGAGAGACCCATAAAAGAAATGAAACAAAACCAACAGCGTAGGTCAACAAGTAGCGGATTAACAAAGGGGAAAGCTTCACCTTGCCATCTGTTTCCATCTGCGCTGGCTTGCAACCTGAATCTGGTGCCCCATTCTCAACTCCAGAACCATCGGCAGTTCCTTTAGCTTCTTGCATATTGGCATCACCATCAGTAGAGCTAGGAGGAGCTTCATCATTGCGCACTTCATCAGTATCCATGTTGGTGGCTTCTTTTGTTACAGGAACTTCAACTTCTTCCTCCTCCAAAAGCTGTGACAAGAAGATATACAGTATGCATAAACAAAATTCCTAAACAAAGAGCAGTATATTGACTAAACCTTAATCAAATCAAAATAGACAACACTTACTGTCGCTGACTCAATGGACACAACTCCGTGCAAATTGAGTCGGGCTTTCACCTTTACCTTTGCCCTTTCACTATTTGTAGTTTGAAATGGACCAATCTGCAAAAAAGTAAAAGTTGAAGTAACAAGTACATCATAGATACACAAATAAACGCATTAAGTCCTTAAATCCTTACTGTGTAGGTGCTAATCTTGGCAGGCACTTCACTATCAGCATATTGAACATCTATGGTGAATGTACCTGACCTGTAGAATGTCAAAGCCTTAACGCTTGGTATTGGGTTTCCCTTAGGAAAGACTATAGTACTTTGTTGGTTTTCAGCTGTTCCATTCTGAGAATCTGGGGCAGCTCCTTTCCACGATAAAGCTATTGAGAATGGGAAACTCTCATTGACCTGCAGTTCAAACACTCAACCATTTCAGGATAATGCATAGAGATTTGAGTTGAATAACAGAGGAAATTGAAAGGAGTAAACTAGAACTGAAGGAAAATGTAAAGATCACTAGAACTAGTGTACTAGCCTTGTTATATTCTTATCACACTCATTTCAGTGCAACGGGTACATTCCTATACTATCAGGTGACATGCAAAGAAAGATTGGGATAAGAGTAAACTAAGAAAAGGAGGGAGAATGTGAAGAAGAAAATGGCTTGAACTATGTGTGCCATACTCCTACTACACCTACTTCAGTGCAAGAAATGAACTCCTACGCTATTAGACAGCAAACACAAACTCATGCATGCACCTATTCCAACCCACCCCCACACACACCTGAACTGCACCCGTGCTCACCACCACTCTTTCCGCCCCCAACACATGCACATATATGAAGCTCCCGGATAGGAAGGAGAGCTTAATCTAACTAAATCACTATGCCAATAAACAACTATCAGCAACACTAGAATGAAAACAAATGGTATCAGTTCAATAATTAATCTGGCAGCATGCATGCTTTTCCAAGAGTACAGAAACACCATAATTGTTAATATGTCCACGTATCAAGTCACTCATGGTACTCATGGAATATAAGCAGTATATCCGTGTGAGAAACACAAACAAACAGAAACTGTTGAACAGAAGAAATCGTTAATCAAGACTTTTACCTGGAAGTCTCGCACTTTAAACGTAGGACTGAGGATAGCACATTGCAGTGCGCATCCCCTAGCAACACACTCACTTGCATTCATTGTCCGTCTTGGTTCCTTCCCAAAGAACTCGGTCAATATCTTCATTATTGCAGGCACACGAGATCCAGAACCAACAACCTCAACCATGTGAACATCCTCAACAGCAAGTCCAGCTTCCTGCAGAGCCTTTTCCAATGGTTTCTTCACACCCTCCAAAATTGGAGCACTGATCTGTTCAAACTCCTCCCTCTTAATGAATCCTTTCACATCCTTCTCATCCATCAAGCACTCAATATTCAGAGGTGCCTCAGGATTGGCGCTGAGAACCTTCTTCAGCTTCTCACAAGCAGCTCTAAGTCTAAGACAAGCTCTAGCATTCTGGAGAACATCAATTTTATACTCTTCCTTAAATTTAGCTGCAAAGTGTTGGAAGAGCACTTCATCGAAATCCCTACCACCCAAGGACCGTTCATATGAATGAGCCAATATCTTGAGCTGACCTTTCTTGAACCCAGCAATGCACACTTGCATGCTGGCATGACCAATGTCAACAAATGCAACATTTAATTGGTCATTCTCTGGCAAATCAGTTTTATAAATGCCATAAGCCAATGCTGTGGCTGTGGTTTCATGAATTAAGCGTAGAGGATGCAATCCAGCAATTGTGGCTGCATCCAAAACAGCCCTCCTTTGAAGGTCAGTGAAATAGACTGGAATACCAATGCAGCAATCAACAACTGCTGTATTCAGATTCTTCTCAGCAATGCCTTTCAAATCTGACAAAATCATGGCAAGAATCTGGGTGGGAGTAAACGTCCTGACTTCCCCTAGATACCTTGCGTGAATCAAAGGGAATCCATCAGGGCCTTCAGCAACAGCAAAAGGCAGTGAACTGAGATCTCTTTGCAATTCAGGATCTGAAAATTTCCTACCAATAAACCGCTTAATTTGAGAAATTGTGTTCTTGGGGTTCATCATACTTGAGGCAGCCCCTGCAGTCCCAATGAACCGTTGTTTCTCCCCAAAGCAAACAATGGCAGGAGTTTCCCGCTTTGATTCATCATTGAGCACAACGTCAATCCCCCTTTGCCTTGCAACGGCAACAATACAACTCTCATTGCCAAAATCAAAACCAACCACACTCATGTTTGCCAAAAAGTTGACACACTTTAACAATCGGTACTTCAAAGCAAAGCAAATGCCTGGAAAACAATATTATTAGTCAGATACCATAATTTGACAAAAAATATCCAATTAAACCAAAGCACTTGAAACGGCCAAAAGTGGAATTATCCAGATAATTATCTGGAATAACCGGACACATCACACACTAAGCAAGAAACACCCATGTCACGTATCACTATGTAGCACGGACACGGCAAAATGGAGCCGTGTCCGCGTGTCGGACACGTGTCTGTGTCAGACACTCACTGACACACGGTGGACACAGCTCGGACACATTT
>JANTPM010000005.1:3092022-3108362 GCA_025434745.1 Erythroxylum divaricatum
GTCTAATTGGTACACGTGATGTAATCTGATAAGGATAGACGTGATCTAGCACGATCTTAGGCAGTTCAGATTGAGTAAGATTCTGAATGTAACTTGAAAGGCAAGTTACGATGCTTATATATATCTCATTCGAGCCTTGCTCTTTTCATTTAGTCAAGAGTGTATAAATCATAATTATTAATTAACTCTTAAAAATTGTTTTTAAGTATATAATTTAAAAATTAGGGCATAAAATTATTCTTATAACAACCCTTCCTTTACAAACAAACAAAAAGTTGGAGTTACAAGCCACACCAGTTTTGACCCATAAGTAGGTGAGGCAAGGAGAAAGAAGAAGACAGCTTTGAACATAAACATAAGACTAAAACAACCATTCTATCTGATCCATCTCTTGCAGTGAATTGTGAAAAAAAAACTTTTTAATTTTTCCTTCAATTTTCACCAAATTCTCTTTTCAGGATCACTCGCAATTTCATGTTTAGCAATGGCAAGACCTGGGAACAGGATCATACAAGCCAAGCTGGTGGGTATGCCTTACCTTGTATGCTTGTTCTTTTTCTCGCAACTGATCTCTTTTGTTCATGTCATTGATCGAATGGGACCTTATCACCATCTTCCAGCATTTTATGCCTACTTCTTTACTACTGCCAAAAATGGAGTTCTTCACTATGAAGTTACTCCCAACTTATGGCTAGATCAACAAAATGTTCCTGTAAATAATGCAAATGTGGAAACTTTTTATAACCCTTTGTTCTTGACATACCTGATTACATGTTGCTGGTGATTCTGGGGGGATATGGGAACTGGGAAAACCAGTTTGGTCTTGAGTTTTGTCAGGATGATATTTTTATTCTAAATCTTGACCGAGGGGATTAACATCTTCTCCTGCATTTGCTTTGCTAGGTAATCCTAATCTGGTAATGGCATTAAACAATCTGACAAATCACAAGACAACCAGTCTGATACTGATGTATATATATATTTTTGGCTTCTGGCTTGCTAATAGCAGTGAATTGTGCCCAGGAACTTCAAATTTTTGTAGCTGGCTGTCTTTAATGATGACAACTCTTGGAATCGTTCTTCCTTACTTACAGATGTTTTTCATCCGCCAGCATGGGGGTGGACGATATGCACAAGAGAACGGAATGTTCTTCACAGAAACATCAGCAAAAATAGGACAGAATGTCAATGATCTTTTCTATGAAATAGGTAAATAAACTGTGAATTCATTTAAGATTGCAGCATGTCAATCACTATCGCTTCTAGCCACGAGATTGACTAGGCTATCTATGTTCTTACCTAAAGCTATCTATTTACAATCTTACCTCAGTCTAAACATTTAGCAGTAGCAGAACCATACTCACAAGAGAACACAAAACAAAGGCATACCTTTTGACCATCACAGGCATACGTTTTTACCATACATTTGTGCTTGTTTTGAGGATTGAGATATGCAAGTCTCGAATGTTTTCTTGTTTCTACAAATCTGCAGCCAAGAGACTGGCAAGAGCTTGTCTTCCAAAGCCTGCCGGTGCGAAAGTAAATAGTGAAACAAAAACTAGAAATACAACATTTCCATGCTGCTCTGGTTGAGTAAGTATGATAATTCCTTCCTTCCAGCAAAACAAGTGAAGTGAACAACTCTGTAAAGCAATTAATTCACTCTTGATACTCTCTTTCCCGTGGAAGCTCTTGCCTTCTATTTCTCCTTCACTGTCATTTTCTTCTTGGCAAAGGAAGAAAGAAATTATCTATCCAATCTGTCCACATATCAGTTGGATTTTTACAACCATCGGAAAGAAGAGTTCCACAGCCTCTTTAGAAACAGAAGGTAGCAATCACCACTGTTGACGGAAATGTTTTGGTCTTCCAACTTATCACAAACACATTCTGTATTCATAATCTTCTCCTTGAGTAGCAAACAATCTAATAAGTCGACTTTTGTCCCAAAAGAAAGCTATCATTAAGTGTGAGCAAAACCATCTGCAAAGTGTAATCAAGAAGAAGAAAAAGAAAACAGCAAGCAATAAGTGACTACATGGCCTATTCTCAGAGGACCATCGTGTCAATTCTCAGCTCAGTAAAATACTGCTGAAGCATCTAATAATGACTTTTAACTAAAGACTTTCTTTAACGAACTTTAAATCAACTGTTCAATTGAAGCAAAAAAAGGTAATCACTTTTATAAAACAGATATGAACTAACAAAATCCCTTACCATGAAACTAAAAGAATCAAATGATCATAAAGATACACAATCAAACCTGTACTGTATCAAATGCACTGAAAGTGATATGATACATTGTACAACTAAATTGTCATTTTAACAAGGCTCACTCATTTAAGTTATATATAAACAAATTGTACAACCCATAAAATTCCCCTTAGGATGAATTTGGATTTCTGCGCTGTGATGTGGACCTCAAGGACTTATATAAATAAGAAAAATGAGCAGCGATATCGGACATAGCTCTAAAGAGCTCAGGCAGGCGAGTTTTAAGACTCACCAAGGATTTCTCCCTCACCTGAAGGCAATGCTTCTGATAGGCTTCTTCTTCATCTTCCAATCGCTTCTTCATCGCATCCACAACAAACTGTCTCTCTGCAATAGCATCCTTGTAGGTTTTGCCTTCTGCCATATCAGGATCCAACTCATCAGGTGTCCTGGTCTGCATGTACTTACTATACCAGTCCTCAAATTTCCTCGTTTTCTGGGAAAGCTCCTCCCGCGTTTCTTCACATTTCTTTTTCAATTTCGACTCTTCTTCTTGATGTTGGAGGATGGTATGTACAACAGCAGCAAAATTCTTTATAGCACTTCTTGCAACTTCATCTGGAAGTTTGTCCAAATAATCATCCCAAGCAAAGAGAAGCTCCTGTATTGGGGGTTTCTGGACTCTGGGAGGAGAAGAAACCTTTTCCTTCAAGCTGCTCTCAATGGGGACAAGATTCAGCTTCAACCAATTTTTTAGTGCTTTTATGTACTGTTTCTGATGGTCAACAAACTGACAAAAGTGAACATGCCAATCTTCAACAATACCAACTAGCTGATAAGTGCAACGATGAAGATGCTCAGTACTTTCTTTAGGGGAAGGCAAAATGTCCACAGCTCTGAAAGCGTTCGCAATCTTGAACTGTGCTTCATGATGAGATCGCATGGTTTCCCACATGGTGGCCATCCTGCAATCATGCATTGATCGTCAGCAGTGTGCAATAGGGCATTTAGAAAATAAAGATAAGCACTAAACATGATTCAAGCCAATCAAACATTTTATTGTCCAATTCAGACGTCTTTTCAGTGCTTAAAGTCCAACAGATGTAGCACATCAAATACTTTGATTTAGCTCATAAGAAACGCCTCCGTGTACATTGATAAAGGCAACATTAGAATAATGCAGTTCAATGGATTCAGTTGGTTCATAGATCCTGAAGGAACATCTGTGTATCTTAATATTGGGCGATATCAAACAGAATACCATAAAAATATTAAGATACAGAATATCACACAACAGAAGTACTGTGTTGCAATCCAGGATTTAGAACAGGACTTCCTGAAGCCTAACACAGAGATGGCGCAATAAGCCCTTTCACCTGGACCTTACTTAAGTAATGATACACACTGAATTCCTCACATTATCACTAAATTGAATTTCCTGAATTCACGTACCATTTCTAAGATGCAAATTATGATAAGAAATTATTCTTTCGAAACACATCAGATTGGAAAAGTTTGTTAAATCAGTGAAACAACGTCCCATGACATGTTCACCTTGAAGAGATAAATGCTTTTGTATTTTTCTTTCTACAAGCAACTTACCCATCAACAAGCTGTAAAAGTTTTGGATATAACCGCTCATCCCGTAATCTATTAATCTCTGAAACTGTTGAATCCATTGATTGCATGTCTACAATATATCTTGTATGCAGATGGCTTACTGCTGCTTTTAGTTTCTCCAGTGAATCAGAATTAGTACCTCGCTTCTGCTTATTGAGTGAAGTAACCTTCTTTTGATACTCATATTTCATGATTTCACCAGCCTGTCCAGCAGCAAAAAAATATGTAAGTTCCTCATAGCTCAGGCAATAAGAAGACATGTTCCTTCGTCACAACTCACCTTTGACACATAAAAGAAAAAATATATTAAAAATAAATTAATAGAAAACATGGCACTTAGTTTGTAATGAGGTCAAAGAAATTATAAATATTAACCTGGATAGAATGTCTACCGCTACTCAGAGAAACTGAGGACGATAGAACCTCATTAGTCAAGACAATCAAAAGGATCGGCAATATCCTAAGGGTGCAATATAAATGTTAACCATAAACACGACATATAAACAGCATAAAAACTATTCCAAGTAGAGAGATCATATGAAGTCAAACAAACAACTTTCTTATTGGAAATTGCACATCAACACCCAAAGATACAAAATGTTGACATGATGATTTAAATAAAGTTTTAGTTGTGCATATGAAAAGGGTAACAAAAATAGAGGATACAAACACAACACCTATGGGGGTATTTTGACAGACCTTCACTTCATCATAAAGCTTCTTTTCCCAAGCCAGCATCTTATCCAACACAGTGGCATGAGTTTCATGCTCTTCCGAATCAAACTCATCCTTGCCCTCATCAATATTTGGAATTCCTTTAAATGATCGATTCCATGTAATAACACGCATCACTCTTGCAGAGTGATCAATATGTCCTACAACATGGACAGCAGCACCATATAATCATCAACGGAAGAATAATCATAGACTGCTAGAATTCTAACCATAAACATAAACGAAAAGAAACATATCCATTTTATTCTCAATCAGAAAACTTTTCAAAAGAATATTTCAAACAACAAATTCCAAAGGCATAAAACAAGCAGATATACTATTGTTTACGAGAAAATCATATGTGAAGTATCAAAGCCAATAACTTTAAAACGGACTCTCTTTCTACAATATAATTACAGTAACCTGCAAAATATTTTATACCATATCGACAACAATTCAATAAACAACCTGAATGAAGGATGCAGCCATCCAGGCAATTAATCAAACTAGTCGGCATGAGGAAAAAATTTTAGCTTAGCTTCAAACAATTCAGCCACTGAATGCCAGAGAACGAGAAAAAAGTTCCATCTTTACCAACAAGCGAACTAAAGAAAGCCAATAATAGAAACCCATTACCTCGATTATCAGCATAATTGGAGTGATAATGCAAACGAGTGGCCTCCAACATCTTGGAAACGTCATGAGCACTCTCAGAAGCCTTCAAGAAATGATCATCAAAATCAGAAAACAATTTAATCAAGTTCACGCCATTCCCCATCCTCCTCCCCCCTCCTTCTCCTCCCATCCTCGTCACCACCTTCTTTTCCGATACCACCGGCACCTGCACCTCTAACGACTCCTCCTCTACCACCACAGGCGGCCGTGTCACCACCTCATCATCCTCCTCCACCACCTTCTCTTCCGTCCTCTTTGCTTTCTCCGCCTCGACGGCAGCCTTATTTACCTCCTCCTCCTCCTCGACCGGCGTCAGTGTCGGCCCTGGAATGCTGTCCGGCGGTGGGAAGAAGTAATCCCACGTGGAATCCTGATGCATCATCTGTGCTGGTGGATTCGTCATTGCTGCAACGTCGTTGTCATCTCTTTTTCTCTGTTGAACTTTATCTCCTCTGTTACTCTTATCACTATTATTACTTCGCTTTCTCACCAATCTCTCATTGTCATGAAGTTCAAGCTCGACCCCATCTTCTTCCTCCACAATCGTCGGCCCCGCCGGCTTCCCCGCCTCCTGCAGCTTCTGGATCTTAATCTCCGGCATGGTGGCGGCGCGTTGCAACGGATTCAACGGAAAAGGCGGAGGCGGCTTGAGTGCGTCTAAGGCGTCCTGTGTCGGCGCATGCGTCACCACCCTTGCCGCCGAAGGCAGCTGTAAATTGGTTGACTCGGCAGCGGGCGCCGAGGAAGACGACAAGTGGTGGTGATGAGGCACCTCGTTCTGGGCGTAGTCGCTGAGAGCAGCGCCGGTGTACTTCAACGACATGGCGTAGGAGGAGTGCCCGGCAGCGAAGGCGTTTCGGGCGGCCACCGCCTCTTTCATGAAAAGCTTCCGGTCCTTGCATCGCGCAACCGCTTCCTCGTTCTCGATCTTGGACTGAGTGCAGCCCATGGTTGATCCGATAATCGATCAGCCCTCTGAAGCGAGCGATCGCTAATGAAATCCTTCAGCGTTCTCTGTGAGTTGAGTCACAGAGAGTTGCGTGTTTGGTTGGAGGTCGAGAAAGTGGAGAGGACCCGAGAGTAGCGTAGAGAAGGGGGTGTGTCGTTTCGGGGGGTTTTGGCTGTCGTTTTATGGGATACATAGGGATTGGGTAAGTTTTGTCTGATACGGAATTTTAAATTATTAGATATTACAAAATCTTCGATGGATCCCATAGTCAACAGTAAAAACTTAAAAAGTCAAAGTTGTAATTATTCTTATTCAATATTTTAATTATTTTTTATTTGAAATCTAAGCACTAAAGCATAAAACATCTACTTCGCTTACGTGTTCATTCCTTATGCTTTTGAGCAATGCTTTAAAGCACCAAGAGGTACGGATAAGGTTTAAAATATTTAACTCATATTAAATTATTATAAAATTAAATTAAATTTAGTAATTTGAATTAAATTTAATTAAAATATTTAAATCCAATTTGTATATAAAAAATTAATATATATTTATGTATGGATGGTTACATACATTGACTTTAGATATAAATTATTACATATATTCAAATTTTCATTTAATATAAACATGTATTTAAAATTTAACTCAAACATATTTAAAAACAAATATTACATGTATTCAAATATATATATATATATATATGAAAATTAAAATTGATCTTATTTCAATTAATGTTTTAAAAAGTGTAATTAGAGAATAATTATAGGAATAAATATATAGATAGTATTATAGAGCTTTATCGAGTTGAAGTTTAACTTTGAGTTTTTGATTTGATTTTTAATTTAAAATTTAAAAATAATATTATTTAATTTTAAAAATTTTAAAGGCGATCTAAAGTCAAATCAAATTAGATCAGTTAATTTTGAATTAAATCAAATCATACAAAATAATGTCGTTTTTAAAAGTAAAAATTAGGTCATAAGCAGGGTCGTGCTCGGTCCGATCGGACCGTATGGTCAGGTCGGTTGGAACTAAAATCAGACCATTCTAGCCCAAAATTAACGCCCATAAAAGTATTTTGAGGGTACTCTGTTTTTTAAAAGAGAATGTTAGGCCCTTCTTTTTTCAGATATTGCTTGTACTTTAAAGTGGTTTGGGACCGACCACTTTGCTTGGATGTACTTTTCGGTCACTGCAAGTGATTCCGTTCGCCGCTGTCGTGGGCTGTAAACGGAACCACTTTATGCCTTTGTTCGACCCGAGACGACCGCTTAAACTATCGAGTTTAGCTTTGACTCTGGTTGGAGTCTAAATTAATTTTTTTAAAACATTTTGTAAATTTTTTATCTTTTATTTTTTAAATTTAAGTAAAATTTAGCCTCAATCTAAAGTTCGATTTTTTTATTCTTCTATCTGATCCAACCCGATTGCTCAAATTGTCGAGTTTAGCTTTAAATTTAATTATAAATTGACCCTTTTTGACAAACAATATATTATATTAACTTATAGTTAATTCTATTAGCGGTTAGCTGATAGTTAATTATATCAGTTCATTTAATAAGTAGATAATATTAACTATTTATTAACCATGTTTGATAAAATAAGCTGTTTAGTATTAACTGTTAATGTATAAAATAATTTATAACGGCATGATTTTAAAAAATATTAATATTTCGTTAAATATTCATATAAAAATTTAGAATTTATATTTTTAATTTTATAAAAATTAAGTTTATAATTTAATAAAAAACATAAAATTAATAATAATAGCAGCAACAACAATAATAATAATAATTAAAAAAGTTGAGATCAAGAAATAAAAAAAAAACTTTCTAAGGATCTAATTTCAATCTCCGTTCATATCCAAAACAAGATCTTCTGTTCAGTTTTATGGTGTCTTATTGTGTCCCGTGAAATCTCAGTCATTCATTTATATGAAACCTACGTTTATTTATATGGGACTCACGCAAGATCCACATAAATAAATGACTAAGATTCATTGAATACAATAAAATATCATAAAATTAGACAAAAAATCTGGACTCATTCATATCCCCTTCACTTGAGAAATGAAATTCGGTCTACCAATTCATCACAACCCGGTAGATTCGGGTGAACGTAACGTCTAGTCATGTCTGAAGCAGCTCTTGCATGCGTTTTCCTCTGTTCAGGTTCGAACTTATCTGATTTCGTGGCCCTAGGACTCCTCATTCCACACACCCCATTAGGGTTTTCAGGTCCTGACGCACGTTTCAATGGCGGCTTCAATGGTTTCTCAACATCATTCGAGTTTTCAGTTCCTGAGGTCCGTTTCAATGGACCCTCAACACTGAAAGTTTCTTCCAGGGCTTGGTACTTGCTTAAATTCGACGGTCTCCTTCAAACTGATCTCCGTTTTGGCTTAGATTCAACATTTGAATCATCCTGCTCTTGATCTGTGTTCGATCGAGTGAGGGGTGCTTTAAAGAGTTCCTGTTCCAATGACTTTGGATTCCATTCTATGGAGAATTCTTGTGCTATATCGTGCACTAACTGAAACTTCATGTCTTTTGTAGCATATTTTGGGTTTAACTTCTCCATAAACTGAAACCAACATTGGAAAAATCAAAACATTGACATTAAAGTTTAATATTGTCTAATGATGGGAACTTGGAAGCAAATCTCTTTGTTGACCAATTTCTTTTTCTTATTATTATTATAAAAGGAAAACTACAATACTAAATTAGCACTACAGGGTACATAGCGCCGTGCACTTCTTGACGGAAGATCTCCTGAACTCCAAAAGGGGGCTCGTGTAGTATAAAAAAGCCCGAGCTGCATATCCCAACGTGTCGAGCGAGACTGTCCGCGCACTGGTTTCCTTCCCTGAACACGTGCTGCATTTGAACCGTCCACTCCAGGTGTAACAGTTGTTGGATACCTGTTACCAAAACTGAAACATTAGTCAGTATCACGAGTGGAGTATAAAGAAGATTAATAACCTTGAGGGGGTCGAGGTCGATCACCACTTAGCGATAGCCCAGGTCTCAAGCCAGAGCGAGACCCGAGAGCACCTCCCATAACTTTGCAATTAATGACAAACTCTTATCGAGGTTTTGCTGAAATCCGCCGCACCACTCCCTATTGCAATCTCAAATCAGACCTCGGAGAAAATCATTTTGAAAGTGGGGTTCACCATATCTGTCATTGAACAATGTACGAAGGTTCTTCAGTTCCGGGAATTCGGAACCTTGCTGTAGCATATATCAGAGATTGTTCAGCTTCTTTACACTCCTAAAGACATTCTTTGGCGAAAGAAAAACAAAAATGTAAGTTTTCAACTGCTTCAGGAATACCTCTTATTATAATACCCATCTAGAGTTCACTCAATTCACTTTGCAACCAGTGCTCTAATATCAATTTTATTAGAGAAGAAGAAATAAAAAACTATTAACAAAGTAAGATCGTTATTATAACTTAAAAGTGGGTTATTTATTCATCATCATCACCTAGTCTGAAAATTCCGCAATGAAGCAGGGTCTGCGGAGGTTCGATAGTACGCAGCTTTACCCCTATATAGTAGAGAGACTGTTTCTGGTGGACCCGCAAGCAAATGAGACAATAAAAGAATGATGTGGTATACAAAAAACAGTAAAAAAGAAAAAAGATGGGGAATACCTAAGGAGGATATATCTGCGAGAACCTAGTATTATATAAAGTTCATCCCTCTTTGTCACTCACCAAATAAAGAGATTGGGTAACTGGAACAGTTAATCCTTTACCCTTATCCGTTCAAGCTAAACTTGTCTACACTGAGCAACTACCTCGCTAAGGGCTAACTCTGACATATCCGCCTTAATCACTTCCCGTCAATTCTTGTACGGCCTTCCTCTCCTTCTCTTATAGTCACTAAGTGTTATGCCCTCACAGTTCCGTACTGAAGCATCGGAGGGCCTCCTCCGCATATGCTTATACCACCGAAACCTAGTCTCTCTCAACTTATCTGGGAAACTAGCTACCCGTAGTCTCTCTCACCATCTCGTTCATAACTTTATCTCTTCTAGAAAAACCACACATCCACCTAAGCATACGCATTTCTGCAACTAACAACTGTCTTATAAGCCTACGTTTAGTAGGCCAGCACTCCGCTCCATATAACATGGTTGGACGAATCACCGTTTTATAAAACTTTCCCTTAAGTTTTAAAGGAATCTTCTTGTCACATAAAACCCCTGATATAAGCTTACAATCAAACGATATTAAAATTTTGTGGACTCACGACTCTAATAGCAATACAAATGGACACTCTAATTAATCAAATCACAAAAACAATTGGTGCACTATTTTAACTTACGGGTTGTTTGGAAATTTTTAAATTGAATTCATTAACGTATTGGATTCAATTACATTAATAAGATTAAATTGAATTCAATTTATACTGTTTGGAACAAATCTAGTAATATTGAAATTAAATTCAATTACACTGTCAATTATTTCATATAATATTTTTGCACTTAACTAAAAAATATGAAATTTTTTAAATTATTATTATAAAATTAAAAAAGACGTAGTACATAAATTGATTAGTTTTGATTAAAGGATTTCTTGATTTATTTTTATTTTTAAAAAATCTCGTAGTTTTTTAATTTATAGTAATAATTTCATAATTAATGTGAAATTATAATTTCTAAAAATAAAAAATAAAAAAAATAATCTAGCTATTAATTATATATAAATATTATTTATTAGACGAAAAAAAGTGGAAGAAATTTTCATATCTTTATTGAATTCATGCGAATATGCATGAACTCAATTCTTTTTTTTATTTTAAAGGGAAAGTCACATAACAGTTCATAAGACAGGTCCCTGCCTGATCTTCAATGAAGAAGTGATGACACTTTAAGGGTATAGTGTCAACAAAAATAACCCTTACAATAGAGTAGGCCGCCTAGAAAGCCAACTAATCTACGCATCTGTTACTCTTTCAATAGACATGTCGATGTGCATCAGACCAATTACATGAGAGTAACTCATAAATACCTAAAACAATAAGATTGGCCACCGGAATGCGGCACGCAGTACATTGCGACCGAGTGCATGAACTCAATTCTAATACTTGAAAGAGTAAATTATTTTTATAATGAGTTTCAATTACATGCATCGAACTCATCCCTTTTTTTTATATTTGCAAGCAGCTAATTCGATTGGCTGTTTCCAACCAGCCTGTTAATAACAAACTACAGACCAAGTAAAACATATAAGACTTTGAATCATGCTTCACCATTCACCCCATCTTCTTCCCCCACAATCGTCGGCCCCCCCGGCTTCCTCGCCGCCTGCAGCTTGTGGATTTTCATCACCGGCATGTTGGCGGCGCGTTGCAACGGACAGAGTTTCCGAAGAGGCGGAGGTGGAGGCGGCTTGAGCTTGTCTGAGGCGTCCTGTGTCGACGCATGCGCCACCACCCCCGCCGTCGAAGACGGCTGTAAATTGGTTGACTCAGGGGCGGGCGCCGAGGAAGACGATAAGTGGTGCTGATGAGGCACCTCGGGCTGGGCGTAGTAGCACATGGCGTAGGAGGAGTGCGTAGAAGCGAAGGCGCTTCGGGAGTGAAAAGCTTCCGGAAGTGGAAGAGAGTTGCGTGTTTGGAGGTTGAGAAAGTGGAGAGGACTCGAGAGCAGTGTAGAGAAGGGGGTGTGTTGTTTCGGGTAACATTCATACAAGTAATAAAGTATTCTGAGGCTACTTTGTTTTTTCAAAAGAGAATATTAGGCCCTTCTTTTTCAAATGCCTGCTTTGTATAAAGTGGGTTGGGACCGACCACTTTGTTTGGATCTACTTTTCAGTCACTGCAAGTGATTCCGTTCACCGATAGCGTGGGCTGTAAACGGAACCACTTTATGCCTTTGTTCGGACCGAGCCGACCGCTTAAGCTATCGAGCTTAGCTTTGAGTCTGGTTGGAGCCTAAATTAATTTTTTAAATCTTTTAGTTTTTATTTTTTAATTTTAAGTAAAATTTAGCCCTCAATCTAAAGTTATATTTTTTTATGCTTACGTCCGACCGAACTCGATTGCTCGAATTGTCGAGTTTAACTTTAAGTCTAATTAAAATTTGGCCTTTTTTTATAAATAGTATATTGTATTAACTTATAGTTAATTTATATACGTTTAATTGATAATTAATTATATTAGTTGATTTGAACGACGAATAATATAACTGCTTATTAAAAATGTTTATCAAAGATTGTTGAAGTCTAAATTAAAAATTTTGTAAATCTTTTAGTTTTTTAATTTTTAAAATTTTAAGTAAAATTTAGCTTTGATCTAAAATTTGATATCCGACTCAACCCGATTACTCAAATTGTCAAGTTTAGCTTTAAATGTAATTAGAATTTGACCCATTTTTTGACAAACATTGTATTACATAAGTTGATAGCTAATTCTACCAGTGAGTTAACTGATAGTTAATTATATCAATTAATTTAACCAATGGACAATATTAATTGTGTACAATTGATGTCTGACTTTGGATCCTCACAATTGTTTGAATCAATATTATTAATTTTGGGTTAAATTAGATCGTACGGACTTTAATTACTAACTTAAATACAATAGCATCGTATCATTTTCTTTTTGTTGCTCAAGAAATACAAAAAAAAACTTTCTAAGAATCTAAATTCAATCTCCATTCATATCCCCTTGAGAAACGAAATTCGGTCTGCCAATTCATCACAATCGGGCAGATTCGGGTGAACGTAACGTCTAGTCATGTCTGAAGCAGCTCTTGCATGCGTTTTCCTCCGTTCAGGATCGAACGTTTCTGATTTCGTGGCTCTAGGACTCCTCGTTCCACACACCCCATTAGGGTTTTCAGGTCCTGAGGCACGTTTCAATGGCGGCTTCAATGGTTTCTCAACATCATTCGAGTTTTCAGTTCCTGAGGCCCGTTTCAATGGACTCTCAACACTGAAAGTTTCTTCCAGGGCTTGGTACTTGCTTAAATTCGACGGTCTCCTTCGAACTGATCTCGGTTTTGGCTTAGATTCAACGTCTGAATCATCCTGCGCATGCGGCATTTCTCCATTGCTGCTGCTCGATTTCAGGGACTCTTCGACGTCAGGTTCTGCATTTTCGGCTTCTGTCTTGAGACTAGATAATGAACTTGAAGTAGTATAATCTTCACTGACGCCTATCTTTCTTGCACCAGATGGTGCTTCAGTTTCATTTCTTTTCGATAGAAAAAGCACTTTCACTTTCTCCAATCTGGACTTGAAGTCGAGACCATATCTTCTTGAGAAAGATTCGTTCCTGATTTTGGTCAGTTCATGTTCACGTTCTTCACCCTCCTTTGTCCCTTTCTGGATCTCCATTTTGGGGTTCTCGTCCAACTTGTGTCCGTTCTCTGGAGACTCATGCTCACGGAGGTCCTGTAACAGAATCATCAAAAGGTAAATGCAGTCATAAGCATGCAGAATGATCAGAAAGTAGTACAAGTCTCTCACCTCTTGATCTGTGCTCGATCGAGTGAGGGGTGCTTTAAAGAGTTCCTGTTCCAATGACTTTGGATTCCATTCTATGGAGAACTCTTGTGCTATATCGTGCATTAACTGAAACTTCATGTCTTTTGTGGCAGATTTTGGGTTTAAGTTCTCCATAAACTGAAACCAACATTAGAAAAATAAAAACATTAACACCAAAGTTTAATATTGTCTAATGATGGGAACTTGGAAGCAAACCTCTTTGTTGACCAATTTCTCTGAAGTTCCGTATCTGTCATTGAACAATGTACGAAGGTTCTTCAGTTCCGGGAATTCAGGAACCCTTGCTGTAGCATATATCAGAGATTGTACAGCTTCTTTACACTCCTCAGGACATTCTCTGGCAAAAGAAAAACAAAAATGTAAGCTTTCAACTGCTTCAGGATCTGCTAAAACATTATGTGTAAGTGCATCAAATTACCTCTGATTATCCATAGCTGAGAGATGGTTTGATATGCAACCACAGAACTTCTCAATGAAATCGTAAGCCTCTATAATTTTTAGCTCAACCATAAGACCTTCAGCCTGCAGCAACATTCAGAACCAATGTACAGATCCTCAAGGACTCCATGAACAAAAGCTATATCAGATTCTTCTCAATTTTTTTTTTCAGAAACGGAAGGTACCCGACAATAAGCATTATAATCAAAGCCGTTCCTGATAAGATCAGCCATATCATTCTTCAAATACTTTGCCACCGTGTTCTTCTTTTTCTTCAAAACCTCCATCCGGCATTTCATCGTCTTCATAGATGACTTGCTAAAGTACAAACCATACAGAGAATCTGAAAACCACTAAAAAATTTGATAATATAAACAACAGATGTAAACAAAATCGATGGTGCAACTACCATTTCGTGTAAAATTTATGCTTGCTGAACCCACTAAACATCTTGATCTCCAAACTCTGTCTGAAAAAGTCTCCAGAGAAAAAGATAATGGTTTCTGCCCTATTAATTTCTTCAGGAAAAAGGGTATATCAGAAACACACAGAATATGCAACAGATCAAACAGTTGCAACCGGCAGAACCAGAAAAAGCCAACAAATTTACAGAAAGAAAGAAACCTGATGAAATGGGCAGGTATGATCCAAGTAAACAAACAGAAAAACCAGAAATCTTTTCTCTTTTTAAGGCTTCCAAATTTAGCACCATCAAAGCTCCCGAAAAAGGAAGAGCTTGTTGCAGTTTCAGAGATCAAAAAAAGAAGACGAAAATGACACCAAATCGAGAGAAACATTAAAAAGCATTGTGTCTGTGTAATATATATAGAGTTTCAGGTGAAAGGTCAATCATGAAATTGAAAATGAATTACATTTCCTTGCAATGTTTCTTAGGAATTCTGAAATTTCGCGCGCTTCGGTTCCGTTTCTGACTTTCTTCTTCTTGATGAACTCGAAGGTCGCTAAAAGTTGTGGGCAATCTTCCAATATTAGCCTTGCCCTTTCAGGATTCATGCAATAGAGCTTAGGGGTAATTTGGGGTAATCATTCAAGATGATAGTTACCTGTTAAATGTGGCAGTGAATAAACCCCGGGAAACTAAGCGGATGTTTTGGTAAATTTTTATGGCTTTTTAATTTCCCATTTTTAATTTAATTTTTCTCTATTTTTTTAATTTTTAAATAATTTTAAAGTTTATACTTATCCCTTTAAATTGATTTTTTTCTTGTTTCTAAAATTTTTTACCCAATGCTGGGTTTCATGTGATTAAGGATATGTTTGATCGAGGGTTTATTAATGATTGTAATATTATTTCATCGTTTTTGAGAGATTTATAACCAAGTAAAATAGAATGAGAAAGAAAAAGAGAATTCCATATTACATCTCATTTTATCGTAAATAATAAAAGTAAAAAAAACTCTAATTTAAGGCATTTATAATTAAATTTAAAATAATAAACAACTTTACATTATATTACATTATAAATCATTCATTCAAATAATATTTAACTATATTATATTATGAACTCTTCTATTCTTCCCAAATAATAATTTTAATGTTACATACATTTACATTTTATTTCACTATAAATTATTATATTATATTATATTACATTAAAAACTACACGGTCAACTAAACATAGACTAAGATTATCAAAAAGAAGACAGTCGGTAAAAGTTGAAAAGAAAAAAATCTCTAATATAATATAATATTCAAGCATCATCATACTAAAATATACAAGATTAATAATTATAACGAGTCTTTATTCATTTAGATGTACTTTTATTGTTCCAAATTCACAAAAAACTAACAAATATAAACTGAAAATAACAACAGCAATAAAATCCAATAAAAATCCTACTTACACTTAAAATTTGGAAAGGTTTGGTAATCCTTAACCTTAACTTTAACTAGCTGAGAGCTTGAGAGACCTTTTTTAAATAATAAAATGTAAACTAATAAAGATAATTAATTAGAGAAAAATGGCATATTAATTTAATATAAAATATTGTATTTTGTCCTTCAATCATTTAAATGTCTTGATAAATTATGAGTTATTTAAGAGATTTTTTTAATATTATTGTTGTGGTTGTTGTTATTATTATTATTTTTTTTCTTCTTCTTATTATTATTAACCTAAATTTTAGAGACTGGCCCTGTTTGGCATTCAGCTGATAGCTGATAGCTGATAGCTGATTATATCAGCTGG
>JANTPM010000005.1:3108462-3126970 GCA_025434745.1 Erythroxylum divaricatum
TTAACTTATTTTTAAAGTCAACCAGTTAAGAAGAGCTGACCAGCTAAAAAAGAGCTGATCAGCTCTTCACCAAACAGAGCCAATATGTGTTACCACATATGCAGTTGCCCTTTATTTTCTGTCCTTACCTTGATTTAAGGACCTGCATTGGAAAATTTCAAAAACACAATAACAAAACAAAAACTAAAAAAAAATATTTTTCTATAATTTTTATTTAAATTGTTGTTATGAAAATCAACATTAAGATGTACAGTATTTATGGTCAGAATGAACACAAAATAAAGGGATCTTTTTTTTCCTTTTAACTTTCTAATTAAAAGAAATTTGACTCATCATTTGTTGCTGTATTGTTAAGCTTGTTTGTTTGATGAAAATTATTGCGTCAATCTATAAATTTATCTGATGCACATTTTAAAAAAAATATTTGTTTGTTATCTTTCAATTTCGTTAGGCACATGCTACCCAAGACAAATAGAATTTCGTGGACACAAATCAAAGGAAAAATGTTGTCTTCCAAGAGATAGAGTTAGAAATTGGGATTTTAGACTATGTTTGGTTCTGGTTTGGGTGGGTCACGAATTTTGTCGTGCGCGTCGACCCAACTCGAATTAGTATTGTCTTCTTTGGTCTCCAGTCACGAATCTCGTCGCTCGAACCTGAGACTTCAGAGTTTTGTTGCGTTGAGACGCACCCCACCCAAACCATGTTCCAATTGATTTAACATTTTTAAAAGTTAACATTTTTAAAAAATTAACTTTGAAAATTTATAATTATATATTATGATGGCTTATATTTATATCGTGTTAAATCATAAATTCGCTTGTTCCGACTGAACCAAAATTATAGTTAATTTTGAAATTTTGAAATATAAATTTTAGTGATTTATATCATTTTTAATTTTGTTGAATTAGACTTTTAATATTTAGACTCTAAAATTTTGATTTGTGAACATAATTTAATTATATTATACCCACGATTTAATACCTTATCACATTAGGAATTCATTAGCACCAATTGAGCCTAATATTTGGTTTTTGACAATCATGTTGTTATTATCTTGAAGTCAATTTGTGTTATGATTACTCCCAAATAATTATAACTAATAATATAATTATAAAAAAGATAATAAATTTTTTTAATGTGCATATCAATTAATATGCTTGAAACAATTAATTAAGTTAAATAATATAAAAAGAAAACGTGTAATTTCATAACATATTACATGGGAGTCTATCGGAAGCAGTCTCCTTATTAGATATAGATAAGACTGCATACTATCGGACCTTCCTAGACTCCACATTTTAGCGAAACTTTAACTAGATGTTGATGATAAAACCTATATAATTTGATATTAAAAATTTATCACGTGTGAAATTTGATTTTTTCTTACAATTATAATTATTGTTGTCGAAGTTATTTTAATGTTAAAAAAGAAATCCATTTGTCAAATATAATATTGTTGTATTTTCTATTTCAATCTAAAACTAAATTATAAGAATTTACTATTTATAATATATTTTTTATGATATGGTATTTTAATAATAATAATAATTATTTCTTTTGCGACAGAAAATTAATAAAAATCAGAAAAAAACAAAGTCCAAAATAAGTCAATCACGAGCCAGGCACGTGCAATCCCTTTTACTTTATACTCGCAGCCACCCTATGGACCAATAATTGCGAGAATTGGGGTTTGGTGGCTCAATTTCGTATCCTTCTCGAATCAGGCCAAACCCTAATTCCCTTCCTTATCAGACGACGATCATGTCTTCCAAGCAAGGTACTCGCTTTCTTTCACGAATCTGTTTATGGATCGATCACTGGATCTAGCTTCTTTTGTTTGTGTGGTTGGAAGACATCTTTTTTGTTGTATTCTGTAATTGATTTGAGGAAAATTGGAACTTTTTCTGTTTTCTTTTGTAAATAGGTGGAAAGGCGAAGCCTTTGAAGCAACCCAAGACAGAAAAGAAGGATTACGACGAGGTATTTGTTTTGTAGGATAATATATTGTTTAGTTTATGGTTTAGCACTTAATTGTTTTATTGGCTTCTTGAATAAGTAGATGCCAATTCAATCTTTATGGGTTTTGATTGTTTTTTCCGTTTCTTATTTTGGCATGCAATAATTGAATTGCTGTGGGATTTTATCCTGAATTATGATAAATCTGTTACATATTCATCTTTAAATAGTTGTTATTAACTTTATTTTGGCTATCCTGGTATTGAAAATTTGATGATTTTGAGGTCTTCTTATTCTTTCTTAAGTCATGAGAATTTTGATTTTGGATCCACCTGGATTTCAGAGATGAAAATTGACTGATCTGGATTACTACAATTCTTTAAGGTTGTAGTGAGAAATTCTATTCTTTTTAAGGTGCTTATTTAGAACTGAAACTTCCCGTTTCTATAGTCATGACAGATCTTGATCCAAGTATTGGTCCACATTGAGAAACTAGTGTGGTTACAGTCAGAACTTGATTGAATTTGTTTTTTAAATTTTTTCATCTTTTCATGACTGAGAGATCCTTATATGATTTTATTAGTTCATAATTTTACCAGGGCTAATTACCATTGACTTGAAAGTTGATTTTGCATGCTGGTTTCGGTTTTATACCCTTGTTACATGCGTTCTTTTGTGCAACCTTGGACATTACTTAGACCTGTATCTTTATTCCAATATGATGGTTTCCTTGTTTGGCATGATGCTGTTTGCAAGTATTTAACCCGAATAATATGTTGTCTTTCTTGACATCATGGTGGAAGCTGAATAATATGTTGTCTTTCTTGACGTCATGGTGGAAGTTTACGTTTTATTTACTTGCTACAGATTGACAAGGTTAACATCCAAAAGAAGAAGGAAGAGGAAAAGGTGAGACAATGAGTTTTAACTTTGTGTATCCTCTTTCCCCTTCTTCTTGTGAATGACAAATAACCAATGTGATCGCATCTGTGCATTGTGTAGGCACTTAAGGAGCTCAAAGCTAAGGCACAACAGAAGGGGGCTTTTGGAGGCTCTGGGCTCAAGAAGAGTGGGAAGAAATAAGGATTAGGACAGCAAATAGTGCAGAACCAACTGATTCTTGCGATGTGATATGAAATCTATCACCATGTCAGCTTCTGTTTTGTGATGTTTTATGAATTCATTATCTGATGTGATCACTGTTTCATGCTAAATCTTACTAAACTTTGTGTTAATGTCTCTTAATAGAACTCGAATGCTTCTGTGCTCTTTTGCTGTGTAAAAACCTTTATTTACAGCACTTGTTGTGTTATGAGTGGGAATTGATGAAATACCTGGTATCTCCCTTCTCAATATTTTACTATGTAAAAATGATATAGCTGTGAATGGTAGGTTCTTTGAGCCCTTTCGTAAGTAGCATAACCACTAGCTTCTATTTCAGTGTCTAAATGTTCAAGAGATGGCTTATGGCCTAATCGGTTTAAACTGGAAAATTGAATCTGCAGACATTTGGATCCTTGGAGATGGGGAGTATGACTTTAGACCCTCTTTTACTAATGCACCATGTTTTCCTTACTACTAGCAAGAGAGATTGATTGGAATAATAAACCCATATCATAGTCTTTCCTTTAAGTTTGTTCTATGCCCACTTCAAGTTTGCCACAACACGAATTCAAATTTGAGTTTGTTAAATGCATAAAGCAACAAACTTGAGTCTAATCTCACTTAGTTGATGCAAATGATATCAATTTTTCTAATGGGTTTTTTGTGGTCCAAAGTGTATGAAAAGGTACACCTCTCTAATGTAAACAAGTATTCCTCCAAACACGAAGGAAGAAAACAAAAGAACCAAGTAAAAGCAAACAAGCACTAGACAGTGAAATGCCAATTCTTTTCCCAATAATTAAGCATTGGAGCATGTAAATTAGGGAAAGCGACCTATAAAAGCCCAAACTCATGGCACTAGGGTTTGTTTAATGGCCACACACATGAATTTGCCACTCAGGAGCTATGTTATGTCACCATCTCATGCCTGATAAAGACAAAACGTGTAAAGTTACAACACCTTGATGCTGCTGCAACACATACAATCTTCAATTATAAAACCAAAAGTTTATTTCATAATAATTGTTATTTAATACCATTAAGTAATTAAAAAATATCAAATTATTTATAAAGTTAACATTTAAAGTGAAAAAATTGCTTAAATTTTAAATTAAAAAAATAAATTTCTAACACTTTATAAAGATTTCATATAATTTTTACAAAGAGCTCGTATCCGAATGACATATCACCGACACTTTTCCTTAATATAGGATTAATCTCATTAATTACTTGCCTTTTCACCATCTTGAATTTGGAATGGTTTAATTAAACACGTCAAGACTCGTCCTTATCTCATGTAGTTGAAAGTTTGGTCAATGAACGTAATTGGAAAACCAAATTTAATCCACACCATTTGACAAAAAGAGCAAGAATACAAAGTTTGGTGTCCAAAACAAGATTTTCCTCGTTTTAATTGCATGGAAATGAATGTTGTGATTCATATGATCACGTCTTGTAAAAATTAAACCTTTGAATTCAAGAGATTAAAGCTTGGAATTGTGATTAGTATCAAAATTTATAAACTTTATTTAAATCTGGACTGGTATGTAACTTTTGGTAATACTACAGTTATATCATGAACATGCGTCACCTTCCAAAACAGTGTGTCATCAATCATCATTCACCATCTTTTTGGTACACATCACCTTCAAATTGGAAGCACTCAAAAAGTTTGAAGCTTTAGAACAAGCTCCTGCTCACATGTACACCATTTGGGGTTGGGTGGTCTAAGGGGTTACGTCTACGGGTCCATTGGTGGAGTGGTCGTGGAAATTGGGTGGTTGGCGCTTGGCAGTTTCCTCGCTCACTCCCCAACAAAACAGCAACCGGTGGCATTTGTTTCATTCCAGTCCAGTCCCTTGTAAGAAACTCTGTAACCAGCCAAGCCCCTGTTTTCTCTGCTCTTTAACATTGTACGACGTGTGAACTTGTATCTCTCTCTTTCATGTCGTGTTCTGATTTCTTTGCTAAAATTAAGGCATGCTTAGGAAGTTTAATGGCTTGATTTTGAGTGAAGATTGACCACAAGTGAAGAGGTCTTGCATATCTTTGTTTTTTTCTTTCCTTCCTCTCTCTCTCTCTCCCTCTTTCTTTTTGGATTGATAAGAGTTCAAAGATTTCAAAGATGAACACTTGTTTCTTATTCATTTAAGTGTTTGGTAAACTATATTTGTTGTCGCTATTGTTTAAAGCGCACAGGAATTAATGATAAAGTTGAAATCTTTTTCCTGAAACTTGATTGATTTGTTCAAAACTTGTTGAAATTTTCCTTTTAAAGTAAACCCAAGAGGGGAATTTCCATAATTGCAAAAAACGTGCTTTAAAGCTTTTTAGTCACACAAGATCTTAGCTTTCTTCGTGGGTTTCAATTGTCGTGAATATCCTGAGTCCATAATAAAGAAAAGAAGCCTCGAGTGACACAGAGGATGCAAGATGGATTTTTGGCCGGAGTCTCTTGCAAATAGTTGGGGCAGAGAGTTTGTTGCAGGTGGCTGTGGTGGTATTGCTGGTATAATCTCTGGTTATCCACTTGACACACTTCGTATTAGGCAACAACAATCCAGAAACTCAGGGTCAGCTTTCAGCATACTCCGTCGTGTTATCTACACCGAAGGCCCTGGTGCACTCTACAGAGGCATGGGTGCACCTCTTGCCTCCGTCACCTTTCAGGTAAAAATGACTGCTAAGTTCATTGGTTTTTCTGGGATTCGTCACAAGTTTGGTATGTTCCTTTCTTTGATGTAAAAGATGAAGGATTAGATATGTTTATGGTTACCTGAATATTCTTCTATGGTCCACGTAATTCTTGTTTGGTCTTGATTCTGATTTTTTTTTAATGTGGGTGATGGAGTTGATGCTCTCTATGTGTGTGTATGTGTCGATGAAATGATCTGAACTTGAAGGTCCCAGGGATTATAATATAGATTGCTTTGTCGTGATGATCTTTTACTTTTTCGCAATGGAAAGTGAATACCTCAGATTCCAAAAATGTCACTTTCCCTGTATTTTGATGATTCACTGATCTGATATAATGCAGAGAGCTTACCGCAGAGCCGGTTAACGAAAGAAGATGAGACTTTTTAGGGCAGATGCCCATTTAACGAATGAATCAAATGCAATTTAGCATCGTAACTAGACTTCAATCCATTTTCTTTACAAGTATCATTCTTTATCATCTGAATGGTTCCTGGGTTTGCAGTACTGCCCCCAGCACTTTGTATGCCAACTTTATCCATGCTTTACATTAGTCATATTCATTGCAGAATGCCATGGTTTTCCAAATTTATGCGATCCTTTCTCGAGCATTTGATTCGTCTACTTCCCTCAACGATCCTCCTTCCTACAAAGGTGTTGCTCTAGGAGGAATTGGTACAGGGGCTCTGCAGAGCATGTTGCTTTCTCCAGTGGAATTGGTAAAGATCCGCCTCCAATTGCAGAGCACAAGCCAAGAAAACGTCCGTCAGGAAGGTAGCCATAAAGGTCCGATAAGTGTCGTGAAGAGCATTGTAAGAACAGAAGGTCTGAGAGGAATGTACAGAGGCTTTGCCATCACCGTATTAAGAGATGCACCTTCCCATGGCGTCTATTTCTGGACATATGAGTACATGAGAGAGAAGCTTCACCCTGGCTGCAGAAAGAATGGCCAAGAAAGCGTAAATACTATGCTGATTGCAGGTGGGCTAGCAGGAGTTGCTAGCTGGGTCTGTTGTTATCCGTTAGACGTCATTAAAACACGACTGCAAGCTCAAACATCATCCTCCCCACAGAAATATAATGGCATCCTGGATTGCTTTTGCAAAAGTGTTCAAAAGGAGGGGTACAGTGTACTGTTCCGAGGACTTGGAACTGCTGTTGCAAGGGCTTTTGTGGTAAATGGGGCCGTATTTTCAGCCTACGAGATTGCATTGCGGTGTTTATTCAACAATGGAAGCATTCAAACTGAGAACATAATCTAGGAGAAAATGATCTTCTAGTTAAATGATCATCAACAATGGGTGCACTCATGTAAACGCCAAAGAAAATCTGAAGGGAGCTAAAGAATCATATCCTGTGTGCCAACTCTCTACATCAAATTTCATTTGCCTCTCTAATCTCCAAGCCCTGAAGAAACTGAATGATTCAGCAACTTGGAGCTTCCTTACATTTCCATTTCTAGGCTAGAGAGCTTATCTATGATTCTTTCGGGACCCAAATAAGTCTCAAAATATATGTACTATTGAACTCGAGATACTTCAGCCTCAGTAGAAAGTAAATAAATGTTTTCACTTCGCATCATTATCCATAACCAAGATGAATTTGATCACAGAAAAGATCTTCTCTTACTAGCATAACAAGAGAATCTATATGTGCGACATCGACAAGTAAAATAGCCGAATTCTCTTGTAATTCAACAAGATAACAATCATGGTAAGTGATGAGAACATAAATGACAAGAGAAAGCAATTTATTCTAAGTCATGTGTATCGTGATTGGATAAGATACAGCAGCATACATCGGCCAGAGAGACCAACTATCATGCTAAAATGAAGGCAACAATATGAGAAATCAACGATTATCATAACCTCTATAGGAAGCCTAGAGAAGCAGAAGCACAAAATGCTCACTTTCCTTCCAGATTATTCGTCTCCACCGCTGCGACCGAACTGTTCGATCCTTTCCTCCCTCAGGTTAAGCTCCCTCATAGCTTCCTCCACCACACAACTACTCTCCACCAGTACCTGAGGATCATTGTAATGCCTAACGGCCTGCACTATGCCCCTCACTCTCTTGTACGGAACTCCGCAATCAAAAACCTCATTCCCCACAAAGATCCCATCACACCCCAACTGCATCATCATTGCAGCATCCGCCGGAGTTGCTATGCCTCCAGCAGCAAACTGCACCACAGGAAGCCTCCCCATTTGCTTAGTCTGTGCCACAATATCATAAGGAGCAGCAATTTTTTTCGCAAACGAGAACACCTCATCTTCATCCATGTTACTCAAAACCCTTACCTCCTTCATCACATTCCTCACATTCTTCACTGTCTCCACAACATTTCCATCACCCAATACCTCCCCTTGAATCCTTATAATCGCAGCCCCTTCTCTCACTCTCCTCAATGCTTCGCCCAAATTTCGACACCCGCACACAAATGGACTCCCGAAATTGTGCTTGTTGATGAAATTATCCTCGTCCGCTATAGCAAGGACCTCGCTTTCATCTATGTAATCCACCTGAACAGCTTCCAATATCTGAGCCTCCACAAAATGCCCAACTCGAGATCGTGCCATCACAGGGATCGAAACGGCACGCTTTATCTCCTTGATAAGAGACGGGTCAGGCATTCTTCGGATTCCACGACCCGGTGGCTCCGACACCGCGACAGCACACGCACCGGCTTCCTCCACCAATTTCGCTTCTTCCACCGTCGTTACTTCGAAAATCGCCCCACCGCGGAGCACTTGAGCTAGCCCGACCTTGATCGAAAATGGGTTCTTCTTAGTATCGGTAATGGCGCTACTGTTGTAGACTGTCACAGCTCCGTCCTCAGCCATCGCCAAGTGTTTGCGGAATTGCCCGACAGAAGAATTCAATGCCCAGAAACCGTCAGGCACCAAATTGTGTTGTGAAAATCGCTCGGCTCTAGATCTTGGTCTTGCCTATCTCAGGACATTAATATAACAGTGAGAGATATAGGGAATTGCGTTCCAGAATGTTCGTTGGGAACTTGGAGGTGGCATTAGTCGGTGGTAAACGGGAATTGTATAGAAACTTCCATTACAATACTTTTCCTTGTCTGCTTTCTATCGACACGTCTGTTTGCATCCGAACTTTGCCTACATCATGCGAAGAAAATTGATTCCATCCTCATTTCAAGACAAACAAAAGTCGGCGGAAAACTCATAATTTATAAAATTATAAAAAATGTTTGTAAATTTAAATATTTAATTTTTTTAAATAACACTGAAGCTGTTGTGAATACTCACATATGACTGTCTCGTAATTTTATGACTGTCTCGTAAAAAAAAAAGAAGGAAAAAAAACTAATATATAAGTCTAGTGAGTTACTTTATCTATAGTCAATTGATTTTAAAATAGAATCTTACTTGAGCTTATATGTGATCTAACTTTTCTTTTCATGTAAGTCCGTAGGCTCATTGCAAGTTTCAAATGACATCAGAGTAGGTTTGATCTGGATTATTAATTTCTTGATTATTCGTCTGGATGTCCAATCTCAACAATCCGGTCCAGTTACTAATGTATTTATTTTAAGTGACAGCTGAAGATTGAAGGTGAAAGTCCAGTCTCAGTTGCACTTGAGGAGTAGTGTTGATAATATCCGTGTATGAGTGTCCCATATTAGATAAAGAAAGAAAAGAAAACTAATATATAAGCCTAATGGACTACTTTATTTATAATTGATTAGTTTTAGAATAAAACCTCACTCAAATTTATGTGTAGTCTAACTTTCTTTCTCGTGTGAGCTCGTAGACCTGTTACAAATTTCACATAAACATATATTTAACATCCATCACAATTGGCCGACTCGACTTGACCGATTATAATCCAAATTTTACAAGTTCAACTCAAGTTAATCATATTTGAGAAAAATTTAATTTTTTTAAATCCAGGATCTCAAGGATAGAATAAAAGGTTTATTTGATCCTAAACTTGACCTAAATAAAATTTTTATTTTTAAAATCAAATAATAAATTTAATAAGGTTCAAATTGGATTTATACTAGCCTAGTTGGAACACAAAATTATAGATTAGCATATATGTATATTAATAAAATGATTTATTTTAATTAAATTAAATTAATAATTTATTATAATTATTTTAAATTGTATTTACTATAACTATTAATGAACTTGTTTCGAATATTTTCTAATGAATGGTCATTCGTAATTATTATTTTTATATGAGATTTTTTATCAATTAGTAAAAATAATGTGGACACACCCTCCAATTATTTTCACCAAGTGTATATAAAAAATAATGTACTTTTAATTTTAATTAATTTTATCTAAATTTAAGAATTGTATTACATCGTCTAATTAGTAGTATTTGATATGTTTTATCATTATTTTTAAAAAATTATAAAAAAATTAAATTAGAATTTATAAAAATCAATAATTCTAAATACAAGAGATTTTTTAAAATTAGTTAACAAGTCAATAATTAAATTTAATTATACAAAATTTACATATAAGCACAATGTAGAACATACATTTTTAATAATTTCTTAAAAGATATATTTTTTAAAGATTTTTCAATGAGTTAGTCCATAAACCTAGATTAAGGTGTTTTAATAGATGGATCCATGAGTTAGGCCCAAACCTACTGGAGATCTAATTATTTTAAGAAAAAAACATCGTTTTGTTTAAAAGAGTTGAGTCTCAGGTAGATCTAGGCCTGAGTTGTCCAGGCTTAAACTTAATTAAAAAAAGATGTTTTATATTTTTAATTTTAAAAAATTAACGGATTGACCTTGCCGTCCTAATTTTGAAAATTAGTGTAAAAAATTTGTTAAAATTTTTGCATCTTAATAGTTATTTAAATTAAATTACTAAATAAAAGTATATAATTTAGTTGCATGTAAGTTCATTTAATTTAAAATTTTAAAACATAACAATTTTATTTCATTTATATAATTTTGTTTCTAATTTAAATTAAATAATTAATTTACACTTTATGGACTTATCTGTATATTTACATTTGATTGTTTATTTAATATATACTTATTATTATATAATTTTATAAAATAATTTACTCCGTAATCAATATACCCTCAAATAATTTCTCTAAGGAAAGAAAATGACTACTTTTCATGTCAACCATACGATCCAGTATCAACGTGATATCGACACGTGTCAGCATCTGTGATAAATTGAGTAATGTTTTGTGCGTGGGCCCCCAGTCATGTGGGAGCGGATACGTATTGCCAAGTTCCAAAAATACCCCTCCTCAACAACCGGAACGTTAACGACGTCGTCACACGTTAGGGGGGGAAGTATCCTGTATCCCTATCGAAGAACGTGCGTAGCACGTGTTAGACTCGTTTCGGCGTTTGTTCCCCCTCTTCGAGTGTGCAGAAAAATTCAAAATATTTTTGAAAAAAATTTAAAGTTAAAATACAAAAAAAGAAGAGAAAATTAAAGTTAGCTGCGAAAGCCGAAGCGCGTCTCCATAATTAATTTCGTGTAATTAAAATTTAATTATCTCACTCTATAATTGGAGCTCTCGTCTATGTAATCGAACTATCGAAGACTTCTTAAGGTTTAATTTGAATTTAGAGAGATATACATATAGAGAGAGAGAGAGAGAGGTTTCGATCAATTCATTTGCAAGTTTCAGAGACGAATTACACTCGTAATTGCTGATCGGAGCTTGATTTTGGAGAGAGAGAGAGAGAGGAGAGGTTGGAGTATGAACGGAATGGGAAGGCAGGGACAGAGATCTACGGCGACGCACCATCAGAGACAGTACTCCGATAACTTTCTTGAAGGTGGAAGATGGCTTCAATCTACTGGTCTTCAGCACCTCCACTCTTCAACTACTACTTCTTCGTCTTCTATTCCTCCTCCTCAGGTACTCCGGATCTTTCTTCCTTTTGCTGTTTGGCTGCAACAGTTTGTTTTCTGATCAACTGTGTTTTTAATTTAATTATGATTACTGGAATGCACCTCGCAGATCTTAGATTTTCAGTAATGTTTATCTGCTTTTTCTTTTTTCGTTTTATTTTTCCGGTGATTATACATAGCGAAGAGAGTTGGCTACGAGACTGTTGTATATCTGATGAGGTATATCAACTGTGCAGGACTATAATTTCTATGGTGGTGGTGGTGGTGGTGGAGGAGGAGGAGGAGGAGGAGCGCAGGGAATGAGAACGTACCGCAATGCGCAGTGGAGTTTTAATGGGGGCAGTGATTTTCTTGTAGAGGCGAATACACCACCTGTTGGTTCCCGTCAGTCGAGCCACATGAGGAATGGGGAGGACTCTCCTGGTGAGTTCAGTCCTGGGCTCCTGGACTTGCATTCTTTCGACACGGAGTTGCTCCCCGAGGTGGGTGTTTGTTGGTGCTTGTGTGCTTTATTATTTTGATGCGTGCAATAAGTTGATAATGTGTTTGCATATTCTAGCTCAATTCTATCAATTCATATATTAAAGGCTTCAAGGTTGATAGCACAGTCCTCTCATTTTGAGATTTAGAGTTTAGTTGGTTGAGAATTAGTTTAGATTTGATTAGCTATGGCTATGGTATCTGCCTCTATGCTAAAATCTTTCTGAATTTTGTGGATAGTTGCCAAATCCTAGGATGTATGAGAGTTCTATATTTAATCATGTACGAGGTAGAAGCTTCGATGACTCAGACCCATACATTTCTATCAATAAACAAGTTGGAAGGGCTCCTGGTTTACCTGACAGCAGCCTTATCAAAAACTTTGCTGCAGACAAGGAAAAGGCCAGTTCTGTGGCAAAGATTAAAGTTGTGGTATGTTTAATTTTACCTCTTAAAGTTTGCATTAGCTGTTTAATTCTTTCTCCATTTTAAGCGTAATGCATTACATACGAGGCATCAGCATTAACAGCTTATGAAAATTTGATACAGTCACCAAGCATCGTGTGTAGGTAATCTGAAAAGAGGCTCAGCCCCTTGTAGTTATGCATTATAAGTTATCTTGTTGCTTGCTAATAGTTAGTTTATTCAAGGTACGCAAGCGGCCAATGAATAAGAAAGAGCTCACAAAAAATGAGGAGGATATAGTAGAGACACTTTCCAATTCTCTGACAGTTCATGAAACTAAACTAAAGGTAAATTTTACTGGTGAATTTTTTGACCTCTTTAGCTCAATTTTACAATAAATCTTGAAAATGGAGGTTTTGCTCCCTAATATCTTCTTCTGTATTGTTTCTGCTCAATTGCTGTTTTCAGCATTTTTGTTCAATCATCTTCATTTTATCCATCTTGCTTAGCATACAATAGTAGCATATGATCATGTCCTGTTTACCCTGTTTGTTTGTTTTGCGCTGTTTATTGAGATTTGGTAGATCTATCCAGGGAATAGAATTTCTAAGAAAAATGGTGGCTATTGGTATGTAGGTTGACTTAACGGAATATGTTGAGAAGCATGAATTTGTATTTGACGCCGTTCTAAATGAGGAGGTCTCCAACGATGAAGTGAGTATATATCATTATGATTTACTCTGGAAGTTAAGATCTTAAATTTCTGTTTTATTTATCATATGGTTGATTCTTTGGATCTTTTAGGTGTATCGTGAGACGGTGGAGCCCATAGTTCCAATTATTTTCCAGCGTACCAAAGCAACTTGCTTTGCATATGGTCAAACTGGTACACTACTTTCCCCAGAATCTTCAATACATCTTTGAATACTCTTTATCTTTTGAATTGGTTTGATTGGATAATTATTTTCATTCTGCAACTTTGTCTTGATTTCTTAAAGCAATGAGTTGTGGACAATATATTCTTAGATGATGTCGTAAGCCTGAATTTCTTCCTTCCATGTTTTTCTATCTTGATAATTCATGTGCTTTTTTCTCAGATTTTGCACCATGGATATATTCTTCTGATCAATAGCTTGTTACTACTAACTCTCGTTTTCTTGTTATGTGCTTTGAATGGTTCTGGAGTTCTATTTTCTTTGCATTAATCAGGACCTTGCTTTGTGGTACTGTTTTGCCTTGAATCATTTATTCGCTGCCTGCATATACAAATGTCTGATATCCAAGTCTGAATTTTAATGCCTTGCAGTTATGCTGTTATTTCTGTATAACCAGCTGCTATATTTTTTCATTTAGGAAGTGGAAAAACGTATACTATGAAGCCATTACCTATCAAAGCATCTCGAGACATATTGAGGTTGATGCACCATACTTTTAGGAATCAAGGATTTCAGCTATTCGTAAGCTTCTTTGAAATCTATGGAGGAAAACTTTTTGATCTTCTCAGTGATCGGAAGTAAGTCAGCATAGTTTTATTTTTCATAGCTATATTGCACTTTAATTTACTGAATGTTAATTTCTTGTACTGCAGAAAACTTTGCATGAGAGAGGATGGTAAACAGCAAGTTTGTATAGTGGGTTTGCAAGAATATAGGGTATCAGATATAGAGATGATTAAGGACCTGATCGAGAAAGGAAATGCCACAAGAAGTACTGGCACAACAGGGGCAAATGAGGAATCCTCCCGTTCACATGCTATACTTCAGCTTGCCATCAAGAGGTCAGTGGATGGCAGTGACACAAAGCCACCACGTCTTATTGGCAAGCTTTCCTTCATAGATCTTGCTGGAAGTGAGCGCGGTGCAGATACTACGGATAATGATAAACAAACAAGGTATATAATTCTCCACTTTTTCTTTGTCCATTATCTTAAGCTGTATAAGCTGATGCTTTTGGCAAGTTACTTGAGCGAAGTGTGGGTAGTGTTTAGGTTAATATCTTCAACGGAGACTTATTAAGAAGCAATCTTTCATTTTATCAATCTAATGTTGGCCCATATTTTTCATTTTGATGTCCCTTTAAGTGTTTTAGATATCCATATTTCCTCAGTATCTACCCCTGCATATTTGAGAGGCAAGCTACTTAATATTTTTGGCTGCATTAATAAATCGAAGCTATTGCTAGTAGTTAAGCTCTAGTAATTATGTTTCCGTATCTAGTATTTCGGGTTGAATGTACTTTATTTACTATCTGATGGATTAATTTGTTTGATTGCTTGTGTACATTGCAGACTGGAAGGTGCAGAGATCAACAAGAGTTTACTTGCACTAAAGGAGTGTATAAGAGCTCTTGACAATGACAAGAGTCACATTCCATTCAGAGGAAGTAAACTAACTGAAGTTTTGAGAGATTCTTTTGTTGGCAATTCACGCACGGTTATGATATCATGCATCTCACCTGGCTCGGGATCTTGTGAACATACACTGAACACCTTAAGATATGCTGACAGGTAAATTCAAGTTATTTGGGTTACCGTGTCTGGGATCAGATTTTCTTCATTGATCCTTCCGTGTCTGACCACTCCTTTGTGCAATGATTCCAGAGTTAAGAGCCTCTCGAAAGGGAGCACTTCTAAGAAGGATATATTATCTTCAACAATAAACCTAAAGGAATCAACAACTTTGCCCTTATCCTCAGTTTTGCCTGCTGCATCTACTTTAGAAGATGATGGAACTGATGCATGGGGTGATCCAGATGAAAGAGATGAATTTGTTGCATCAGAAGACTCCTCTGGATCAGAGAAACCAACATGGAAGGAAAATGGGAAGCTAGAACCATATGGTCAACTTCCTTTAGAGGACAACTTGCGTAAACATAACGGTCAGCCAAAATGGAAGGATCGATCAAAATCTGATATTAATTCCGCAAATTCAGATGATGATTTGAATGCTCTGCTACAGGTAAATAAGACGAGGGATAACTATGCGACTAATTTCGGTATTTAGACAGCTGAACTTGACAATTCATTTTACTGCTACGATTTTGTCAGGAAGAGGAGGATCTTGTAAATGCTCACAGAAAACAAGTAGAGGAGACAATGAAAATTGTCAGAGAGGTATGTGATTAAGCAAAATTGTTTGTTGATTGTTATTCTTGTGCCTTAAACATAAGCTTTGTCGTTCTCATCGAAACCCTCACTTTGTGTTGCTTTACGCCACATTGATTAACTATTCTGACCCCAATTTCTTTTTGGATTTGTAGGAGATGAACTTGTTAGTTGAAGCAGACCAACCAGGGAATCAGCTGGATGGTTATATAAACAAACTGAATGCCATTCTTTCTCTGAAGGCAGCTGGTATACTGCAATTACAAAATCGTTTAGCACATTTTCAGAAGCAATTAAAGGACTATAATGTTCTGGTATCATCATCTGGATACTGATCAGAAATGCATATCTAAGTCATTATATTTATAATTCCGTAATTGGTTGTGCGATCACCGGCCAGTTGATGGGTTCGATTGTCGAATTTCGTGCTTTTCGTGGAGGACTTGCAGAAATTGAAAGAACGTGATGCAGCAGTTTTTTTTATGGCCAAGTTATGGATTCTCTCCTGTGTTCTTTACCTGTTTTGTAAAGTGATGTGCATTGCCGTATAATATGATTCATTAATGGGATTCTCTTTATTTACTCTTCAATTGCACTTCATCAAGCATTAATCAGTCAAAATGTTTTAAAAATCAGATTATAAGTTAAATATGATCGCAGAAGATTGTTATTACTTGTTAAAAAATTAAAGTTTAATTAAAAGTTATTAAATAAGAATTTCAACAGGAGGGATACTTCGGGATAGTACCGGAAAATGGCTAGGAGGTTTGTGCATAATATTGATTTCTGTACAGCCGTTTGCGCAGAGCTTTGGGGGTGGTGGGTGTTTTTCGGTCTGTAACTTGCATGGAACCTTGGGCCAGATCCTCTGGCCAGGTAGGGCCAGATCCTCTGGCCGCTTACCTGGCCCTATTCTGGCCTCCTCTTATCTGAATCATTCATTTAGGTGAGTCTTATTTGAATGGATGGTTCAGATAAAAAGGGGTTAGAATAGGGTCAGGATAAGGGGGACAAAAGATCCCCTTCCAGAACCTTGGGTATTGGAGAGTGGAGTTAGACATTGATTCTTTGATCATTATTAATATATTGTCATCAACAGAAAAACCACAAGGACTGTATAATTCTCTACTCTTGGGTATTCAAAATTTACTAAATCGCAAGTGGATCGTGAAAATCAAGACCTGTTTATCGCAAGGCGAAAGAGTTTAGATTAGCTAGTTAACTTTGCCAGTTTTCTTGAACTTTGGCATTCATTGATATCAAAATCTGCCTTTGAGTTGTTTTACTATCCTTCTAGATGATGTATTTGGGGGTGTCCCTTCTCCACATAGCTACTTAAAGATTGATGTACTTATCCTTCGGATTAAAAAAAAGATTAGTTTAGGAAAATTAATTTATTACTTAATAAAATGATTAATTTTTAATGTTTAAGAAAATTAATTTATTACTTAATAAAATGATTACTTTTTAATATTAAAAATTTAAAAACAATTAACTGAACATTACTTTTTTTGATCATAAGGGAGATACACGAAACCTTAATTAACTAATCGGGGAAGAGATATCCTCTAAATATCTTCTAGTAGGATAGACAGACAACCCTCAGTTGAGTTTTAAAACGAATGGATGCCAAATTCTAGAGAATTGACGTATGTAGCTAGCCAATCTGTAGCTCGATTAGCCTCTCGATGCACATAGCGAGCCTTCACGATCTATATTCTCTGGTTAATAAGTTCTGAATTCTCAGTAGTAAAGAATTATATTGAATTTTGCTAATCATCCAAAGAAGATAATATGTTAATAATTATCAGGGAGCCCACATCTGACTCTACTTACCGGTAGCTAAGATCCCATACAAGTCATAACCCGATAAATACTCCCATAGTTCTGCACAAACGACGGTGCAAAAGCTTATGTTATGAGTAAATCCTCCTATTCAAGTTCCCTTATTGTCTCGAATAATTCTCCCTGTTGAAGCTCGCAAGAAGAAAGCTTTATACGCCTCATCTGTATTGAGTCGTATCTAATCAGGTGGAGGCCTTCTCCAGCTAACGAGTGTCTCTACCCTTAGTCTTCGTTGCCATAAGGCCCTTCCAACTAATTCCTTAGCCTGTTTTTATCGAATTGACGTAATCAATCACTATTTGTTGGCCATGAAAAGTGGGGGTCGAAAGTAGTTTGATTTCTCCAACCATATGTTAATTTAACAGGTTCCTCCCGTCCTGAGCTTACTGACCATTTTGCTCTAATGACAGGTATCCGGGATTTGTTACATTATGATTGGACCCTCCATCTCTAGCATGTGCCACAGGAAGGGAACTAATATGCGGACTACTTGGCCTCACTCGCTTTTCGTACTAGCACAGGGCTACATTATCTACCGAAACCTCCAATGACCCTTTTGCCGCTCCTCCTTTGGGACAGCCAGAGCATCCAATTTCGTAGGGTTATCGGTTAGCTAGTTTTCTTTTTCCCTTGTACTAAAAAAATAATTGAGTAGGATGTTTAAAAAGGACCTATTTGGTTCTATTTTTGGGATGAGATCTTTTGATCCACCTTTCCTGTTTTGTCTTTGTGCCAACCTCTCGTATCTACATATCTGTGAAATATGTGGACAAGAAGGGTTGACATAGAGATGACATAGGGAAGGCGGAACAGACGATCTCAAGCCCTATTTTTTATTGGAATTGATCGAAAATGGGTGAGTTATAGGCAATGTTATGAATACCATACTAAATTCGGTACCGGATTGAACTTTGGAACGAAACTGTACCGGTATCGGTCGGTACCGGATACCGTTTCGAGATATTTTATAAATTTATAAAATAGTCCCTAAACTTTTTAAAAATTGCAAAATAGTCCATATTAATATATATTATACAGCTGTACT